>PVJC01003764.1:31067-68168 GCA_004026665.1 Murina feae | reverse complement strand
TGAGTTCCCTTCCCCTTTTCTCCTTGCAATTTGTTTGCTGGAGAAAATAGGTTATTTGTGCTGTAGAATCTGCCACTTTCTGGAGTTTTCAACTCCTGAGGAAATAATAAACCTAGGCAATGCTCATCAATGGCTGCAAAACCATTAGGTGCAAAGCCAACAGGAACTTTATAGCAGATGAGAAGCTGGCAGTCCCGGTTGCCACTGATCAATCCGGACATCTCAGAATAACCCGCGGTTCACGTTACCTGCTTCAGTGAATTCTCACTGAAATATTCAACTGCAGTCTCACCGAGCCTCCAGTTCTAAATACCAGTTTAGAGAAAATACAAGGGACAGAAGAACATAAAAAGCCACATGACAGGCTTCTTTTTCTATTTTAATGTAGCAACCATTTATTATTACTTCGTTAGTGTCAGGTATTACACTGTAATGTTCTCTCCAAGGAATATTGAAGAATGGAGTGTAGTTATGTCTCAGTTAAGGACTCAAACTATTTGTGATGCTTTTGTTCTCTTGCCTGCTTTCTGTAGATTTTAATGGACTTCTAGGATCACTGAATGTACAATATTTGCACACCTCTGTGACCTTTCTCTCTAGTCTTCCTCCATCCCTCCCACTCCCCACAGGTTCCTTCCATTTTACTGCAGATTGAGAAACCAAAGATCAACTTTCACAGGATTTACAAAGGTTCTTTACTTTAAGGGATCCTGTTAGCAAATACAGAGATATTAATGAGCAGAGTTTAGTAATCATCATTGAGTTTTTCAGGGTTTTTCTTCTTTTTGCCTCATTCTTGATTGCATTCTGGGTAGCAGAAGCTTCTGGATGAATGAGATGTCACCGGTGTTGGTATACTAATCAAACTGGATAGAAAGTTTGGTCACAACACCCAGCAATAATCCATCGTATGCACAGAAAAAATGGCAAAGTTCCAAGTTGGGAAAAATCCAAGCCTGCGCATCAACCTGAAATCCCATAGAAGTTTCACCTGCATTAGGTCACTAAAGATAAGCAAATGTAATAACTTTGCTGTTGACATCCCCTTCTTCTCAAAACACCCTGTTCCTTTGCATTCCATGACCTAACGCCCTCCTAGTTTTCTCCTGCCTCTGGGGATTCTCCTCAGTCTTTTTCCTGGCTCATCTTCCTCCTACCGACTGTTAAATATTAGAAACTTTCAAGGTTTGATCCATTGCCCTCTTCTGCTTCACATTCTACACCCTCCCTCTGTGATCTCCTCCATGCTTATGGTTTTAATTATCATCTACATGCGGACTCTTGCATTTATATCTCCAGCCTAGACTCTCCTATGAGTTCCCAATCATAAATCCAACTGCCTGTTCAACATCTGGACTTGGCCATCTCTTCAAACTTTGTGTGTCCAAAACCTGAACTCATATCTTCTCCCTCAAACCCACTCCTCCCCCAGCATTCTCTTTCTTAATAAATAGCAACACTATCGAGAGGTGAGACACCGGGACACTTGGCCATCCTCCTCAGCACCTCCTTCTCCCACATTGCCACAACCCTTGGTTTGCAGATGCATTTCTGAATCTACCCATGCCTCTTCATCCTCACAGCTGCCATTGTAGTCTAAATTCTCATAATCCCACACCTGTCTTAGCTCCAGATCCTTCTGTTCTCCCCATGTCTACCCTGTGTCCAGTCCATTCTGCAGCCAGTGTTCTTCAAAATTACACAGATCTGTTTATAACCATATCATCTTCCCAGAGCCTTTAAGATAAAGACTACAATCATTACAATGGCTTACAAGACCCTTTGTTACCTGTGCCCTATCTTCTTTAGCAGCCTCATTTCACAATCCTCTTTCTCTGTTCTCTGGGATTGAGTAATAATGGTCCACAGGAAGTTGGGCCTCAGGACCTTGGCACATGCAGTTGCTTCTGGTAGGACTGCTCTGTTCTCTCCTACTCTTCTACCTCGTTAATTTCTATGTGTCCTTTTGAATTTGACTCTTTTAGAAAATCTCTCTTGGCTGTTGGTATGTCTCGCTGATGCCATGTTCACAATCCTTGTTCTTTATGATCAAAACAACTTTACAGCTAAAGGAACTGAGGCCCAGAAATGTTATGTAACTTGCTTGGGGATTGTACATCCAGGTGGTGGCTGAAACACACGCTGGAATACTCTCACTTTACTAGCAGCTAGATCTGGTGTCAAGTATTAAAGTTCTGTGTCAAGTTTTGGTCTCTAATAATGCGTTAGAAGCTGGAATGAGTTGAGAGAAAAGGAGCATGCTAATTAAAAGGAAGGCAAGTAGGACCTTTGAAGCAAGGGAAGGAAAAGGGACTTCATGTTTTCAAGTTTAGGGAGGTTATTACAGTGAAGAGGGCAACAGAAATATTCTTAGAATGACCGCAGGGTACAAAGGATTATATTAGGCCTTCCATTTTTGTAGCGATGAGAAATTTTAGCCGGAAAGACTCTGGTTTGACAAAAGAAAAGGCAGTTAAAGATTTGAACAGAATAGAGTTAGCTCCTGTGCCTTTTTGTGGAAATGGTTAAAAGCAGGATCAGTAACCATCTAACTTATCTGGGGGTTTGGTGCTGACCTACCCCAGGCAGGAAACTGGGCCAACTAACTGACCTCCTGAGGTTGTTTGGAATGAATGGAGGAAAGAATGAATGTGAAAGCGAGCCTTGCCATCGGTCACAGGCTGGATCTCGCTCCCATCCTGCCTGGTGTGGAGAAAGAAATATTGAGTGGCATGCGTCCCCAAGGGCTCCTCAGCTGATCACGTTCAGTTGGCCTTATCTGGCTCCCAGGTGTTTCCATTTATCTCTGATAAACTGTCAGCCAAGAGTCAGCCCTGGAGTGGGAGGGGGGGAATGAGTGGAGGGAGGGTGATACCCCAGATGTTTTCTGAGAAGATGGGAGAAAGTTATTCCTCAGTACTAATGCATTTCGTCATCCTCTCTGCTTGCAGATGTTAAATTTGGGAACATTTCCAGGTTCCCTTTTCTCTCTTAAAAGAAAATTCGTTGTGTGTTTAAAACATCCAGGACCTGTATCTCCCATATCAGGAGGTATCTCCTTTGCATGTGGATGAAGCTTCGGAGGTTTAAAAGGGATCTAAGTGTTACTGGCACTGTTTTTTTCTAGCCTAACCAGTCCAGTGGCTCTCTCCTTTGGAAATCAGGAAAAATGGTAATAATCAGAGGTGGCATCTACTGAATGTCCACTATGTGTGTCGTACAGTCAACCTCCCATGGCAATGTCACCAGGGTTTAATTCCATTTTACAGATGGGGAAGCTGCCCCCAAATTGTTTCCCTAAGTTCACAAAACTACCAAGTTCAGAAACTGTTCAAACCTGAGACTGTATGACTTAACTACTAATTACAACCATTTTAGAGCTTTCTTGTGTGTCAGTCCTCAGTAAAACCTAGGAAGCAGGTACTATTAGGTTCATTTTGCAAGTGAGGAAATGAAGGCACAGAGAGGTCTGGCCGCCTACCCACTCACACACAGCCAGTAAGTGGCAGAGCAGAAAGCCAAGCGAACAACTTGACTTTGAAGCTTGTGTCCTTAACCATGACCCTGTGCAGATTTCTATCCCCTTTCTGCACTCCATAAAGAATGAGGGTTGGCTGGATACACCGTTTTGTCAAAGTAGCTGATCTGAGCTTTCAATAGCTCAAGGTAGACACTTCTCTTCTCTGTGTTGTCTTATCTTTCCCTTGATCTTCTGTTGTTTGAGCAGCTGCAGGCTTTGATCTGGGAAAGGATGAGCCTCGCTGCAAAGCTGTCTCCCTGCTTTGTTTATGTGAGCATCTTTCCAGGGCTCGTCTGCTTTTGGGGTGGAAGTGCCCTGCCAAAAACTCCGTCTCTCCATGCTGGCTGTGTGGCCAATATAGCTCCTGCCTCTTTGACGATCCCTCAGCCTGGATGGAGAGTGGTGTCTCATAACAGTTTGGAGACACTACAAAAGTTTCCCTGGCAGGATGAACGATAGGCTCAGCAACATGTTCTTGCCTTTTGGAATTGCCCTCCAGTTTTTCCAGGCTCGATCCTGTAAATCATTTCATCTTGTACAAATACTGGGCTGTGAAGCACAGATGATCTCAAAGGCAAGGATTATTTGAAACTCTGTTTAAGAATCCATCCTCCTTTCAACAGCTTAATGTAGCTTGAATTTGTGAATAAAAATTTTCTTCTGTGCATGCCAAGGCACAGGTAGTTCTAGGGTCTTTGAGAGAAAGTAGAATGAGTGTCTATTCCAGCAGGCTGTGGGAAAAGTAACTTGTCTGTGTATTGACAACTACTTTATCATCAAAAATGTTTAAGGCCCTACTCTATGCGAGTGCTCATGGGGCAGCTGAAAGTGGAAGGGAATGAGGTGGGGAAAACTGTGACATGTTTTTAAAAAGATATGTTAGCCAGAAAAAGGTCATTTAGAATATCTTCTTTCTTTCTGTCATCCCGCGAAGATGGAGATCTATTGTGGTTTTTAAGAACAGGTAAAATAAGTCACAGAGTTGGAAGCGTATTTTGGGTAGCTATCTGACACATTTCATGTTGTAGTTTATGCTTGTTGACCTTATCCCAACAATGACAGAGAGTTGGTTGAAGGCAGGCTGTGATAGAGAAGGTCCAACAACCACAAAGTGGTGTATGTTCCATCAGAAAAGAAACTTCTTTGACAACTCTGCTCTTCTTTAACATGTCACCATGAGGAGTTGCCCCCATGCAGTGACTGCACCCTTTTGGAATGAACATACTTGAATGTCGAATATTAGAAATGATCTTGTGGTGTTTGAAGTGAAGGCAGAAGTACCCACCTTTTACGTGTACTTAGAAGACACAACTTGTTTCTTAGCGTTAGAGCACACGAGGTTCATTATGACCCAATGGATTTAACAAAAATGTAACAAAACATTCTGCTTAAACTTTTTAAAAAAATTTTTTAAAGAGGGAAAACTCTTTCCATCAAACTATACCCTGGGAATGGCGTTTTATAGCTGTTTAGTACAGTTATAATGATACTAGCTGGCGATATAAGTTGATTAGCTTGAGAGGGAGACGAAAAAGACCTGGCAACTTTATAGGTTTTATATTATAAACTGTAGTTTTCTAAATTACTAAGTGTTATTTAATTTAAATACCACAAAGTTTCCTCCTTTTTACAGATGAGGAAACAGAGGCTTAGAGATACAAGCGAACATTTCCAAGGTACAGCTGATCGGTAGCTGAGCTGGCAAAGGAATCATGACTTTTGGACTCTGGAACTGATGCTTCTTTAATTCACTAGGCTATCTCATTTGCTACCTAAGAGAAATCATAGTGGGGATTTCCACCTGCCTCTAAGGGTCTTAGAGCTGTCTCCTGACCAAGGCAGTCATGTCACATCTAGAAGTGGAAGTTGCCTGGGTCTTGGCTGTCTGGGCTGGTACCATAGCTCTGCTGTTCACTAGCTGTGTTGCTTGAAGCAAATTACCGAAACTCTTTGTATATCAATTTCTGAATCTATAAAAGGGGGGATAATACTGATGCCCAACTCGTAGGCTTTGTAGAGTATTATAGTAAATGAAATAGAAAGTGCTTTTCCCAGTGCCTAGAAAAATAATATGCTCAACATGTCTATACATTTTCTAATTAGATTTGGAGCTAACATTATGTTTTATTATTAACTTACTAGAGGCCTGGTGCATGAATTCATGCACCCGTGGGGTCCCTCAGCCTGGCCTGCAGGATCAGGCCAAAACCAGCTCTCTGACATCCCCCAAGGGTCTCGGATTACGAGAGGGTGCAGGCCAGGCTGAGGGTCCCCACCAGTGCATGACTGGTGCCAGTGTGGGATGAGGGAGGTTGGCCAGCTGGGGAAGGACCACAGGAGGTCTCCAGAGCATGTCTGGCCCTTCTCGCTCAGTCCTGATTGGCTGAACCCCAAGAGCAAGCTAACCTTACTGGTCGCAGCGTCTACCCTCTGGTGGTCAGTGCACATCATAGTGAGTGGTTGAGCAGCCTTAGCATATCATTAGCATATTACGCTTTGATTGGTTGAACAATCAATTGGTTGACTGACACTTAGCATATTAGACTTTTATTATATAGGATTTAGCATAAGACCACCTGGAATAAAACATGGAGATTCTCATGAAAGGTGAAAGTAAGCATGTTTGAGTGTGATTGGATGGCCCAAAGGAGGCATAGATAATCCTAGAGAGCAACATAAAGTGGCTGACTACATTGCTTTTCAAAAAGATTAGAAATTCAACATTAAGGAATGAGACTAGAACAAAGGTGAAAATGAGGCGCAATTGCTATGAAGCCCAATTCCCTATAGTAACCGGGAACCCAAGAGTTATCAAGAAGGAACCAGACCATAGCAATGTGTCTTTGTTGTAGTTAATTTAATCACTGCTATTACCACTGGCATCGTTTTTTAAAAGGGGAATTAAAAAAAATTCAATCTGTTGAAAATTGGGTGTCATAGAGCCTCAAAAACAAAAGAGATAAAATACTACCCTGAGGCAAATAATAATAATAAGTTTCTTACTAATTATTTGATTTACCTTGGACATTTTGAATTTTCATTATGTGATGGATCTAAAGCTTTTGGCAAGAGCAATGAGAATCATGGGAAGAAAAAAAAGCCTACAAAACACCCCCTTTGTATCAGTTCCACTGATTTCTGCACAGTCAGAATGCTTATGAGTTTTCCTTTTACCCATAGAAAGCGCGTTGACCCAGAGAATCCATCCTGGGTGTCAGAATAGAACCTTCCCCAAACAACTCAGACAATTGAACGTTTCTCCGTAAAACGGAAGTTGATTTTTTTTTTCTTCTTCTAGAATTTTCCTTAGGTGCGCTGAGCTTCTGACCATGCTCCCTGGGGGACCCTGCATTTCAGGTGTATTTTATTTAGCACTTCACCTTCAGGGGTGATATCATTGTTCCTTGCTCTGGGCGGGTAGCTATGGAGGGATTAAGGGAAGTCAAGGTTAGCCTTTCCCCTGCTCCCCTGGGACCATGTTGTCTTAGTTTTGATCATTTCCCCCAAATTAAGATTTCTGCATAAAACCTCCCTGTCTGTGTCTGGCTGGCAGTTTTATGGCTGATCAAGTTGTGCACTAGCCAGTGTTCTGGTTGGCTGAATGTTTACACAGGCTGTTAATCAGATGGGGCGGGGGGAGGCGGTGGGGACTGTCTGTGAGCCCTGGGGTCCTGCTTGCTGTCGTGTGCGAGGGCCTGCACTTTGTTACTACAAATTACATAATGACATGTTACATTTTCAAAGTGTATTTTTACTTCAGGGAAAATTAAACCAATAAACAAACAACCCTTGTGGAGGAAAAAAAAGAAAAAGGAGGGGGGAAAAAATCCCTGTTTTCCAGATCTTCCTCTTCCAAAAGGTTCTTAATTAAAGTGTAGCTATAAACAAATCTTTGTTTTATTGCAAAGAGAGCAATGACATATAAAAGCTATTTTTTAAAATGAGGATTTGAACGCTTGTCGGGCCAGGGTCTGGTCGGTGTGATGTGTTTTATGATCTGTCCAAAATGCAAGGGCAGGCGTGTGTGGGGACCATGGGTTTTCAGGGTTTGATTGCTAATCCCTCTCAAGTGTTGCTCCTGCCGGGTCTGAAAGGAGTGTGTAAACACAGGAATGGTCTTAGTTTTGCCAGGTACTGATTCAAGCAAAACTGCTTAGTGTAACATGAGGCTGCCAACCCAGAAATTTTCGGTCATGTAGAAAACTGGGTCTCTTCCCCATGCGGTCTACATTTTAGCAACTTTGGAACAGTTCAGAAAAACAACAATCCCTCTGCATCAACTTTCAAACCTTTGACTGCACACCTACTAATCCAGTATTAATTCTTTTTCTGGAAGCTGTTGAAATTAAGGATGTGTTCATTATCCAAGGCTAATAGTCATGCTCAAATATTATTCAATTATGCATTTATGTACTTGCTCAGACACTTTTTTTCTAGCATAAACTATGTTATCAAAATGTGTCCTCACTCTCTTTCCCCAGCTAAGTGGAGTGCTGAGGGTAGGAACACATGCAAACTGCATCGTGAATGAGTTGCTTTCACTGAACCAGTCCTGCCCCAGATCTGCTGTTATCAGAACTTTTCGGCCTGCACTTCCCTGGGTTTGTTCAGGTGTTTGGCTGCTAGAAATAGAAGCAGCCCAGAAATTTGTTGGATGAAAGATTTCCCCCCTTAGATTTTAAGAACATCCCATGATGCTTACATTTCTTTGAAAAATTATGATGTGTCTTAGGATCATTTATCGGTTCAACCCATGGAATGAGGAATCACGAAAGCAATTGAGATAGACTGTCTACATCTTCCTGTTCAGTTTATTTCTTTTTAAATACAAAGCAGGATGTTTAAAAAGACACCCTTTCTCTTGAAATCTTCGAAATAAAGAATGGAATTTTGAACCTCATTGTTAAAATTTCATATTTCATGAAGACTGAAAAAACTTAAGAAGAAAGGATAGCAAAAGGAAGGCCAGCTACGCAGAGTAGATGTTATTTGGATAAAATGGGACCATTTCAGACAATGCTATCTGCTAACACTAGCCGTGTAAATGCAGCAGACACCCCTGTTTTATTTTGTGGCAAAAAAATAAAATGCTTTCCTCTGTCTTATCTTGGGTCCGTAATAGTTCTGTTTGAATAATAAATTTAGATTACTTTATTACATAGGAAAGTTCTCAACTCTGACCCAAAATGACCATCCGCTTTTCAAGGGGTTTTGTTTCTGACTTCAAGTATCTTAGTGTAAGGACTGTTATCTGGAACATTCTGATGGGCCTGACCTTGACTTTAGAGGGAACAAAAAGATCAGATTTTTCACTAGTGACTGAACTTGCTTTCGCTGTCAATAAATCAACAATAGTCCAAATGAAGAGTCCAATATTAATCCAGGGCTTTGAATCTAAGAATGACTAAGCCAGTAAGAAAGAAAAATCTGAGCCAAGCCATAGTCTAGGAATTGCCTAATAAGCCAAGACATGCCTGTGAATGAGTGAGATGTCTTCATCCTGGCTTTTTGCTTCGCCAACATTTGAAGTGATAGATGAGGGAAACGTGCATCATGGCTTGTTGAATGAATGAGTGAAAGGGGGTAATGCAATAATCCTTTATAATAAAAGGGTGATATGCAAATTGACCCTAAGAGCAGAATGACTGGGAATGACTGGTCACTATGATACACACTGACCACCAGGGGGCAGACACTCAATGCAGGAACTGCCCCCTGGTGGTCAGTGCTCTCACACAGGGGGAGCTCTGCTCAGCCACAAGGCAGGCTGATGGCTGCCTGTACAGCAGTGGTGGTGGGAGTCTCTCCCGCCTCCTCAGCAGCACTAAGGATGTCCGACTGCAGCTTAAGCCTGCTCCCCTCTGGCAAGTGGACATCCTCCAAGGGCTCTTGGGCTCACAGAGGAATGTCTGACTGCCAGGTTAGGCCCGATCCCCTGGGGAATGGGCCTAAGCCAGCAGGTGGACAACCCCCAAGGGTTCCCAGACTGCGAGAGGGCACAGGCCAGGCTGAGGGACCCCCCACTCCAGGGTGCACAAATTTTTGTGAACCGGGCCTCTAGTAACAGTAATAATGAGCAGCCCCCCTCTCCCTCATCCTTTTTGATTGGATGTTCTCAGCTTCCCTGGATTGACAATGTCTCCCTTCTGCCTTCTATGTCCTGGTTTGATCAAGGCTCCAGGGGAGTCTACCCACAGCACGGAGGCTCCTCTGCACAGATCCAGATGGGGAAAGAGAGGCTGAGGCAGAAGGGAGGGTGTCAGTTCCATTCTCAGATGGCAGTTCAGATTCGGAAAACAGAATGAGAAGGAGTGGTGGAGTCCACCTTGTGGCTTCCTTCATCTTCAACTTAAAATATAACTCTGAAGATGTATCTGCATCTATTTTTATCAATTTCTATGTCTGTCCTTCCTTCCTTCCTTCCTTCCTTCCTTCCTTCCTTCCTTCCTTCCTTCCTTCCTTCCTTCCCTCCTTCCCCACTTCCTTCCTTTTCAGAAATAAAACGAGTATAAAGAGAAGTCTGAAGTTAGACCTTGAAAGCTGGTCGACTCTTATTTTAGAGGGTCAGGTTTTTCCTTGACTGGCTTTAGGGACCCTCTTACCCTCTTCTACTTTTCCTCCTCTGAGACTTGTCCTTGATGTGACTTATCAGAGAGCCTCTTTGAAAATGTTTTTGTTGAATGGGGCTCAGTCAAGTAAGAGTAAATGAGGCTTTCTGAAAGGGACTTGGTAGCTAATTTCTGTGGAGGTCCATTTTCACAGGCATGAGGATCTACTGAAAATGCTCTTTCAAATTTTAAATTTTAACTAAAGTTAAATTAAAATCATCCTTTTTAATTAATGCCCCATCGTGGAACATTAGACACATAAACTCATTTATGTGTTTTAACTGCTGTTTAAAACATGTGTGTGTGTGTGTGTGTGTATATATATATATATATATATATATATATATATATGTATATATATATATATATATATATATATATATAGAGAGAGAGAGAGAGAGAGAGAGAGAGAGAGAGAGAGAGAGCGAGAGCTTAGTGTGCATTACAATAGCATGCCACCTGAAGAGTAAAGTTTACTTGAAAGCTTAACTGGCCTTGCAATGAAACAGACTAATCAAGTAACATATGATACCATGCACATGTCTATGAGTGTGGCATGCAAATGTGCTATTTCGAATATTTTTCTGATTGCATGAACAAGCCCACAGGTTCACCATTTTATATTTAAGAGAATATATTTTATATTCTCTGAAAAACATGAAACTGGCTTTGAAAGTGCTAGTTTGAACGGGCACTATTAAGTCTTTATCAGTTCTGAGCATTTCAGCCTTTTGCATCCAGAAATTTCTCAATCTGACAGAATAAGAAATGCATTTACATGCCCTAAGCTCTTAAATTGTCCCTTTCAATTAATGCCCCATCGTGGAGCAATCTGGAAACCATTACTCAGTAACTCTTCATTATAATTGCTTGCAGCTGAGTATCCAGCCCTTGGTAATATAAGAATAAAAGAAAACTCAGTTAGTAACAAGTGCAATTGATTCCATTCAGAATTCCCCTGGTGCTTTGCCATGTTTGGCCTGCATGGGAGGAAACACGAGTTTTTTTTTTCCTTTTGGGGCCAGGAAATGAATTGGCAGACATAAGATGGCTTGTGTGGTGCTTGCCTTCATTTTTCAGCTGGTCCTAGTTAAAAATGAGACGCTGGGGCTCCTGCTTTCTCCCCCACCGGCTACATTTTTTTTGGAAGGCTTTTCTGGTCATAGATAAGACAACAAAACTTCAATTTGCTGCAAGCTAACAGCATCCAGAAACTGTCACCTTCCTGGCCATAGCAATCCTGGGACTCAGTGCTGCGAGGGAGTGGGGTTTAGGGTTAGACTCACTCCCACCTTGATCGCCTTAAGGGGGGCTGAGTCCCTGGTGCATTCGTACAGGTGGAGAGGAGAGTGTTTATGTGTTTGGAGGGTATCCATCACCAGCTCCGGAAAAGTGAAGATCTAAATTATGATAGATGAAAATGTGAAAATGTGATATGGTAAACTCCTCCCCTCCCTCCCTTCCCCCTCACCCACCCGCCACCTAATGCCCCACCCCCATGTGAATCGGGAACTTGGCTTTCAGGAATGGTGGAAGGAATGTTCTTATCACTCATTCCCCAAAGAGACCACGCAGCTCAGGGCTGACCCCACACTCCAGTGAGCACCAGGGACCATGGGGACAGCCAGCTCATAGCATCCTGTCCCCCTCTGTCCCACAGGTGACTGAGGCTAGGCGACAAGCATGCCCTATTTCATAAATTTAAAAGGTGTAAACTATAAAACACATTTTTATTATAAAAAGAATGGATGCTCGGCATAGAAAAGTGGAACCCAATGAAACTCTAACTGCTCTTAATTAATTTCCATTTGTTGCTTTCATAATAATAGAAAAAAACACTCTATAAAGTCAAGTGGCATTTCCTTTGATTTGCTATGGAGAAAAGACTGTGACATCTCCATGACCTGGGACAATCACTATAAATATTTTAGCGTACTTCTATTTTTTTCTATGCCTTTGTTTGGGGGAAGGTGTTTTTTATTTTGGTCTGATTAGTCTGTATTTCTACCTTTTTGCA
The DNA here is from genome assembly GCA_004026665.1 of Murina feae. Lineage (NCBI taxonomy): Eukaryota > Metazoa > Chordata > Mammalia > Chiroptera > Vespertilionidae > Murina > Murina feae. The sequence goes on along the minus strand of PVJC01003764.1, from coordinate 56,023 downwards.
AACTTAAACAGACTGCTGTTACAGTTATTACTGATTTTGTACAGAATTACTAATTCTTTTGAAAGCCCACATCAGGGGTTTTTAAAGGAGAGAGAAGCAATTTCATAATGAGCCCAAACAGGAAGAAGAGTGGAAGAGTTAGGTCGTGGGTCTTTGGAGGGTCCAGGAGCTGGTACAATGCCAACTGGTGTCACCGGCTGCCAGACTGGAGTCCCCAGCCACCCAGACTCTCAAGCTCTAGAACAATGAAAAGAATTGTGAGCAAGCCTTAAAGGAGAACATTTTCCCACTAATCCTATATAATAAAATCCTAATATGCAATATGCTAAGTGTCCAGTTATCCATTCAACCAATCAAAGAGTAATATGCTAATGATATGCTAAGGCTGCTCAACTACTCGCTATTATGTGCACTGACCACCAGGGGGCAGATACTCTGACCAGTGAGGTTAGCTTGCTGCTGGGGTTCGGCCAATCAGAACTGAGCAAGAGGGGCCAGACACACCCTGGAGCTTTCCTGCAGTCCCTCTCTGGCTGGCCAACCTCCTGCATCCCTACCTGGCTCCCATTGTGCACCAGTGGGGTCCCTCGGCCTGGCCTGCACCTTTTTGCAATCAGGGACTCCTTTGAGGATGTCAGGGAGCCAGTTTCAAGTGCATCCCACAGGCCAGGCCGAGGGACCCCACTGGTGCATAAATTTGTGCACTGGGCCTCTATTAAAAAAATAAAAGTAAATACTTAGGGGCAGGTTTTCTGAGGGCGGGAAGAATTGGATTGTTTTGTGTCCTTGATTTCATATTCCCCCGTCAAAGAGAGAGTAAACCATCAACAACACTATCCTGAATGTCTGCTGATTAAAAATTATCACTCTCGCTGGTAGGATTTTCAGTTTTTCTCTACTTTTCTCTCTTCAGATATAAAAATGTGCAGCCTATTAAAACCTGGATTATTGCCCTGGCCAGTGTGGTTCAGTTGGTTGTGCATCATCCCATGCCCTGGAGAGTTGCTGGTTCAATTTCTGGTCGGGGCACATGCCCAAATTTCAGGCTCGATCCTTGTTGGGGACATGTGGGAGGCCCTGATTGACGTTCTTGCATGAATGCCTCTCTCCCTCCCTCTCCCTTCCTTTCTCTCTGGGAATCAATGAAAATATTTTTTAAAACACACACACACAAAACCTGAATTATTAAATTTTTAAAAAGAATTTTTTAAATGTGATAATGAAATCTGCTGATGTCCTATGACCAGTGGCTGTGAATTCAGGCCAACCACTTATATTACTGGTTCCCAAGCTGGGGATATTGATAGGATGGGGGTCCAGTCCTTTCTAATAAAGAAGATATGGCCAGTATCTTAGGCTTCTATGTTTGAAATAATCCCAAACTTCAACCTTTGAGGGCTGGTCTGGCCTGGGGCTTCCGCCAAAGGGACTTAAAGCCACTGGTGTGCCCACCTATTTTCCCTGGTTGAAGTCTAGTCTGTCTTTCATGGGAACTGGTCATGGATGGGTCCTGTTTTCTCACGAGCCATACAGGCTTGTCTGCTCCGTTCTCTAGGCTATTTGCAGGACTTTGGCTTTGTTCCAGGTTTTCAACACCTTTATTCAAATCCTTTCCTCCTTCCCACTGAGGCAGTATTTAAGCAATTCTTCCTTTCCCAATCAATCAATAGATCTTTCTCGAGGTCTAATGAAGTGAAATACTTCATCCCTGCCCCAGGCTGCTGATTAGTACTGTCTGTGGCCTGCATTCCCAAAACCAGCATCTTGGCTCTTAATATTTATTTACTAAATAGTGGTAAAATGCACGTAACACAAAAATTACCATTTTAACCATTTCTAAATGTATAGTTCAGCGGCATCAGGTACATTCATGTAGCTTATTTTATTTTTTATTTGTGGTTTTTATTTTTATAGTTTTTTTTGTTAATCCTCACCTGAATATACTTTTCTGTTTTAGAGAGAATGGAGGATGAGAGACAGAGAGAAACATTGATGTGAGAGATGCATCAATTGGTTGCCTCCCCCATACACCCTGACCAGGGCAGGAGATTGAGCCTGCAATGGAGGTACATGCTTTTGACCAGAATTGAACCAGAACCTTTCAGTCCATGGGTCAACACTCTATCCATTGAGCCAAACCATCTAGGGCCATTCATGTAGTTTAATGGCTTTTAAAGATTTTTGCTTTTCAGTGAAAATTTTATCTGGCAATGTTGACTAATTTGAAATATGAGAAAAGATCATACTTTTAGAGGAGGTGGAATGCTCGAAGCCTACAGATTCTTACTTCGCACTGTAGATTGCATTTATCTATATGTCTAGCCTTGAGATCTGATTGTGGATTGCTCATTTTGCACATGCAAATCCTATGACCTGGGATTGTCCCAGTGGACAAGAAGAGTGTATCAATAATAGCTGCCTCTCAAATATTGGTAGAGGTTTCAGACCAGAGGCCTAAGAAAACAGACCAATCATAGAATGAAGTGAAGCTGGAATAAACTACAGCCAGAGACGGGGGATTGCTTCGGGACTGGAGAAATAGAAGTGGTTGCACATGTCTCAAATGCCTCATGGCTCCATAGAAGCCCCCCCAGCAACCCCCAAACTAGCACCGACCTGAAGCAGTGGTTCTCAGTGAGTGTGTTCATCCTACCCCAGCAGCATCAGTAGAAATGCACACCTCAGACCCACAGAGTCAGAAACCTGGGAGTGAGTCCATCGGTCTGTCCTTTAAGCAGCATCTGTTGATCCTGCTGAGGGCTAACGTTGGAGAACCACTGTTCTTGAAGTGTTCTTGGAGATGACTTCAGCCTTCCTGTCCCTTCACAGCATCAGCCTCTGTTTACAGACACACATTTTTCATGCCAACTAACCTTTCAATTCAAGCTCAAGTAAAGACACAGTCATCCATTTCCACACCAGAGAAAATTAAGTTGGGTTGATTTTGCTGGGTCAGGATGTCCACCTCCAATGGCACCATCCTGATTCATTTTCAAGGATAATTTTGTGGTCAATTTTCATCTCATTGTGACCACTTTGAACCCAGGCAAATCCTACCTGACTACTCAGTGGGACACTGCTCCCCTGATGGACAGTGCCCACACCCACAAGCTGTGTCTTTATTTTATAGCAGACTAGGGGCCCGGTGCACAAAAATTTGTGCACTCGGGGGTTGTCCCTCAGCTCGGCCTGTGCCCTCTCCCAGTCTGGGACCCCTCAGGGGATGTCCACCTGCTGGCGTGCCTGGCCAGCCTGGGTGAGAGGCTGATGGCTGTTTGCAGTTTGGCCAAGCCCCCTAGTGTGGACCCTCACTCCACTGGGGTATGGCAAGCCTGGGTGACAGGCTGAGGGCTGTTTTCAGGCTGCCCACAGACCCTTCAGGGTTTGAGTCCATACTGGGGTGCCTGGGTGAGGTGCTGAGGGCTGTTTTCAGGCTGCCCACAGCTCCCATTGACCCAGGGTCCCAGCGAGGCTGGCTGGAATCAGGTTTCTGGGGTTTATTTATCTTCTATAATTGAAACACTGTTGCTTTGAGCCAAGGCCTAGGCAAGTAATGAAGCCTCCTGTTTGTTTCAGCTCTGTGGCTTCTATAATTGAAACATTGTTGCTTGAGCAGAGGCCCGCTGGCCTAGTCAGGCAGTTGCAGTGGAAGCCTCCTGCTTTTCCCCCGCTCTGTGGCTGCTGGCCACCATCTTGGCTGGGTTAATTTGCATACAGCTGTGCTGATTGGCAGGTGGGTGTGGCTTGGCTGGTGGGTGTGGCTTTGTTGTCTTGGAGTGATGGTCAATTTGCATATTGCTCTTTTATTAGATTAGATGCCAGGAGGCAAAATAAGGGCGTAATCAAGATGTCTACAACATTCTTGTGGGTTTCAGTCTCACTCAATTACATGCACCTGAACTCTATCACTCAGGCACATGGGGCCATGTGTTCGGACCATAGGCTCAAGCTTACAACTATAGCTGTTGGCTATAATTGTGCTGGGAAGGCTCTGCCCTCCAACCTAGGACTTGCACGTGGCCACGAGAGGACTGTGCCCTCTTATTGGTCCAATGCTTGAATCTGTCCAAAACACTGTAGCCGCACCCCATATCCTTGGTAGCCCAGCACATGTTTAGCTCCTCTCCAAAGATTCATCTACTGTTCCACAAATCTCCCATATTCGGCTAAAACTCCGGCTAGAAGACCTGCAACACAAAGATTTTTGAAGGGAAAAAATCTTCCTTTTCTATTCTTCTGAGTGCTTTAAACGCATGTGAGTTCCTTCCAGCAGTTGCTGCCCCCCACGTGGAATGATTTTCCTGCATCATTGTTTGTATTATTAAAAGGTTTCCTTACTGATTATGAGCTTGGACATCCCAGGAGAAAGGCAGATGTAAGAATTCTGTTCAAGTCCAAAGGGAACGTGGGGAAAACATTCTTCCCTGGGCCCCATAGAAACATTTTTCAAGCTGTTGCTCAGAAAAATACAAGGGAACACTGTCATAAGCATGGCGGTACAGCCTGCTTTGCTGGGTTTGACCAGGTTCCACTGATAGAAGTGAGAGGATTGAAAACCGGCAAAGAGGTGAGTGAGGGAACTGGAGCTTACTGAGAGTTGAGCTTTATGGCCTGTCTGGCACCTGATGTCATACACAGATACACTTTGTAACTGCTATTAAATGGCACGGGTTTTGAAGATGACAGCTGCATAGGGACCTGGAGAAGGCCACCTCACAAAGGTCTCTGGCTGGCTCCTTCCTTATGTCTGCTACCCAACAAGAAACCAAAAGCAAGGAAAGAGTTATGATTTGATGGGTAAAAGAGAAATGATTTCAATCTCTGGATGCTTGAAGAGCACATTTTTTTTTTTTGGTACATTATATGGTTAAAATTGATCACTCCATTGACTTTTAGATGGATGGGCCAAAACTAATGATGTCAGGTGATCAATGCGAAAAATCTGTGCATAAGAACTAAAAACCACAATAATGGATTGCTATGGCAAAAGGCTCTCCATAGCAAGAAATAAGTGAGAGCTGGTCACTTCCAAAGAAGGCCGGACTGAGAGCCACCACCCTGGCCCTGACACCCCAAGCTGACTCTATTGTTGTCCAGTCTGAGAAGTGTGGCTTACGAAGCAAGCCCTCTGCCCGTTCTACTTCTTCTCATGGAGATTCTGATTTTTCTGTGCTGATGTTTCCTGCTTCTGTGACTTGCTTTTTAGATCCGAGGGTGCTGCTCCCTTTTATAATTGGTTCTTCCTATATAAGTGGCTGAGAGAACCAGACCTTGGTTGGCACCCACTCAGAGGGATGGAGCTTTGCGATCACACTGCTTTCCTGATTCCTAACACGTGTTTAGGCTCCTAATATAACTGCTGGACACCCAGGGCATCTGGACCTATAAGACCTACTCCCACCCCTGACTTCCTAGCAAATATGTAGAGAATAATACAGGGCATTAAATTAGACCTCATTACCTAGCCAGTTGGGCCGTCCAGCTCTCCCGCACATAATAATGAGGTCTGATTTATTGTGATCATTATTCAGGCATTACAGGTCACTAAATAACATGCTCTGCCCACACATGTCTTCTGAGCTAATAAATATCCCGAGAGGAAACATTCTTGAAGGTGTGAGTCTCAGGGTTGGATCGGTAACTCCAGGCTCATTAATTGTGTGAAGCCACTTGGCCTATTGCTCACACACTCTTGGGAACAAAGATGAGGAAAGTCTAATGATCAATCTGCATGGGGGATGCAAGGGAGAGACGAGGAGAGACTGTCCACTGGATTTTTTGACCTGGGAGACCCAGCCAAGGAGGGTATGCTGTTGGAGGGATAGAGCTGAGGCTGACCCCAGGCAAGTCAACCATGATCCAACACCATAGCCCAGCATGCAAGATATGAGCTTTTCAGGAGCTGGACCTGTGTTCCTCTCTCTCCTCCTTGTACATGTGCTAATGAGACATCACCAGGGAATTCCCTGAGTTCCTGCCACATCTCTCTCCTTCATCTCTGGGCTTTTGCATGTGCTGTTCCTATTTACAGTGCCATACCTCATTTCTACTTCTCCCTTCCTGTGGTACTTTCCTGTTTGGAGCCATAGATATCACCTCCCCCAGATGGCCTTCCATGACCCTACAGTACCAAATATGTATCCTTACACAGTGTATCATGCTGTACAGTTTCATCGACGTTCACAGTCTTCTCCACCAGACTGTAAGCCTCTCCAGGGGCCAATCTGGGTCTCATTGGCGGCTGTACTCCTAATGCCCAGAGAAGCACCTGGACATGGCAGGTGTTGACTAGCTGCCTGGCAAATGAAAAAATAATGCTTATGCACAAGAGAAGAATGCCATGGCCTAGAGGGTGGTGACATTTCCGCTCCGGCATTCTCCACTCGGGGAGAAGGGGCCCTTAGCCACCCTGGACATCACTTCCCTGAGCCTCGCACTATCTAGACATACACCACATTGGAAACGTTATGAAGAAAGGAAATTCCATCTGGTTGGTCTTGCATCCCTCAGAGCCCAGCCTGGGTCTTGGCACATAGCAAGTGTTCATTAAATGGTAGACTAAGCTGTTGGCACTCGTAGCTGGCCTTTCCTGCTCACCAGAGGCTGGGGATTTGGGCCGCCTTTCTAGAGTGAGGGGACAGTGTGGTATGTAGCTGGGGAAACGGAAGCTTCTTTTTGGCCCTGCCCTTGGTTAGAGCTTTGCCAGTGGCCAGGGAAAAAGAGGTGCGGGCAGGGTTAAGGGCTCTCTGCAGGCCAGCCTCAGTGGGTCAACACTGGGGTGCCTGGTTATATGCTTTCCTTGCAGTCATAATTTCAAATCATCGGGTACTGAGCTTTCAGCTTTGGACATAATCGAATTACTAGAAAATGACAGTGACGATGGATTGTCACAAGTCCTTTATTAATAACATCCATATTTATCTTTTTAAATTGTAAGATATATTTTTAAAGGCCTATTTGCCTTGAGGAAGACACTGGGGATAGGAAAACAGGATTTAAAATCATCTTTTCTTTCCAACTCATAATGCAAAGTGTGTAACTGGTAAATACTAAGTAATCTGACTAAATATCTGCATTATTTATGGAATAATTTAGGATTATTTGCTTCATAGAAAATTTAAAATGCTTTAAAAATTACAGAAATTAAATGAAATCAGGCTTCTTGAATTATCCATGAAGGCAGCTTCCCATAATCAATATTTTTGCCGTTCTGGGATGACATTACATCTCCAGACTATTTTCTAAGTTAATAAGATTAGAAATAATAAAGCGATATTATTTCTGTGTGAATTGGGGCCTCTGACCTGATAATTTAATGCCTTCATTATTGCACGAGGAGAACTCGAGAGACCCACGGAGGCCCATGTACTTGCAACTGTACTCCGTCCGGATGATCGCCTTCTCCTCTCACTGTCTCCGGGTGCCGGGTTATGTGCGATGGAGGACTATTCTTAACTTATTGTTAAACACTGAGCATTGTTTTCAGGAGAGTAGCGTATACATTTAAAATTGGAAACTGTTATTGATTCCATAACAAAGACCAGTAGGATATGAGATGACTTATTCCCGAGTTGTATCATTACAGATATTTGCATGCTGGCCAATCAGTGAGCTCTGTACAGTGGGGCCATGGGAGAGTTTTGTTGTTTTTGGTCTCGCCTGAGCTTGCTGCACTGTGTGGCTCATGCTTCCTTTCGCTGCCTTCTGGGAGAAAAATGCAGAGAAGGGTGTGAATAACTGTGCAGGGGAGGGGGGGCCGAGCCCTACCTAATTCTTATCCCATTTTCTCATGAGCTCTTCTCCTGTCCCTTCAGAGTTGAGGAACCCGAGTCTGCCCAAGGGCAAGCACTTTCCCATGAACTTTAGCCATCGCCTGTGGAGCTCTGAGGGCATTTCCTGCTGCTTCCAATGTCCTGGGCCCACACCTCAGTCCAAGAGACACGTCAGAGCCCCTCCAGGAGGCCTGCTCCGAGTCACCTGTGGTTAGGAGCCAATTGAGGATGTGATTCCCAAGGCCATGAGCCAGGTCTGAATGGGAAAATGCAGTGAAATGGGTGGGAATATTCCATGAGACATGGTCCTGGCTGGGAGGGGCTGGTGTAAAAGGAGATAGAATGCGTCTGTTTATGGAACACACTTTAAAATGCTGAACACTAAGGGCAGGTGGGAAACGTGAATTCTTCAGTTTGACCAGAATAATAGGGAATTGAAATCTCTCGGGGAGAATGGAAATGATTTGTCAACTGGGTCAGTGGATTGTGGGTGACTTGCGGAACCAGCTCTGTCATCGGGAAGTTCTGTTGAAAGGTATGTGGCAGAGATGCCTTGGGCCCAGTTAGTTTTGGATTCTGCACCAGTAACATTCATGGCAGCCACTGGGGTCCAGATGCCATTGTAAACACTTTCACCTCTCATCTCATTTACTCCCTAGATCAACCACAACTGTGCGAGGTGGACATTACTATTCCGCACTTAAACACTTGGTGAGACTGTGACCGGTCCAATGTCAGCCAGATGGAGAGTGGAGCCGGGACTTACACCCAGGTTGTCTGTCTTCAAAGTCACGTGCTCCAACTACAAGCTCTGTATTATTTGGCCACGTCAGAAAGACACAAGAAAGGGTTGTGAATGTACAACACAACCTCAGAATCAGTTACTACCCAGGGGAACTATTTTATTATGTTGTCTCTCTTTTTCTCTCCTAACTGGCCCCAGTTTTCTAGCACAGTGTTTTGGAAATATTGTACATGAGGAGCTAGTTATTACTGAAAAGCACACATGCTTCTGGCCACTTCTACTCAGCCTCTAAATGCCCTTGGACATGCCTGTGCTGGGTAAAGCCTCATGTGAGCATAGAGCATGAACATCAGATCTAAGCTGGGATGAGTTTTCTGAGGCCCGAAGGACACTTTGCCCACAGGAACTGGAATATGAGAGAAGAGGTACTTTGTTAGTTTCTTTTCGTTGCAATGTCTCTTGAAAGATAACAGACTCTGCTAAACACCAATAAACAGTCTCTGAAGCAATAATGACAAACCCACACTTTTTGTGCCACATGGTTATAAGAATAGTGGAAGGTTCATGATCAATCCTCCCACAGTGAGTGCAAAATTGGAAGTTTTAAGAGTAATCAGAGTGACTGGTATTTATTGATTGCTCATTTTGAATCAGACACTGCTCCAAACCCTATGTGGGCCATGCCAGCTCCTTGCATTCTTATAGCAACTCTGTAAAGTGGATGTTATTGTACAGTTTATTTCTGCTCATATCTTATTGGCTGCCATGAGTCACATGACACAACTAGCCACAAGGGAGGCCCAAACGGAAAGAAAACTCTGGGCATTATATTATAAAAATTAATAGAGTCTGGCTGGTGTGGCTCAGTGGTTGAGTGTTGACTCATGAACTGAGAGGTCACTGGTTCGATTCCCAGTCAGGGCACATGCCTGGGTTGTAGGCTCAATCCCTAGTAGGGGTGGTGCAGGAGGCAGCTGATCAATGTTTCTGTCTCTCTATCCGCTCCCTTCCTCTCTCTCTAAAATCAATAAAAACATGTTTTAAATTAAATTAATAGAAAGAATGAATCCAGAGAGACAGTAAGCAGTCTGTACTCCATCCCAACCTTGAACAAGTGAACTTATTCTCAGAGTGTTCTGAGAAAAGTAACCTTTCTTATACTTTTCTCCAACTAGATTTTATAGAAGTTCTTAATTTCACTGGGCATTCTGAACAAATAAAAGATAGGAAAGGGTGAGTGAGGGAAATGAGCAATCTTGAGCATTGCTTTTTCTGTAAACATTCTTCTTTCGGGTAGAACCAATGCTTTTGTCTATGAAACTCTCAGCCTGATTCTGGAAGCTATGAAAGTTCTTCACTTGTTTATACAACAAACTAGAGGCCCAGTGCACAAAAATTTGTGCACTCGGGGGGTGTTCCTCAGCCCGGCCTGTGCTCTCTTGCAGTTTGGGAACCCTCAGGGGATGTCCACCTGCAGGCTTAGGCCCACTCCCCAGGGGATTGGGCTTAAGCTGGCAGTCAGACATCCCTCTGGCAGCCTGAGAGCCCTCGGGGGATGTCCACTTGCCAGCGGGGAGCAGGCCAAAGCTGCAGTTAGACATCCTTAGCACTGCTGAGGAGGCAGAAGAGGCTCCCACCACCATTGCTGTACTGGCAGTCATCAGCCTGGCTTGTCCCTGAGCAGAGCTCCCTCATGGGAGTGCACTGACCACCAGGGGCAGCTCCTGCATTGAGCATCTATCCCCTGGTGGTTAGTGTGTGTCATAGTGACCAGTCATTCCCAGTGGTTCTGCTGTTAGGGTCAATTTGCATATTACCCTTTTATTATATAGGATAGTTTCTGAAAGCCCTTGATGCACCTGGCCCTGGATATACAAAGACACACAAGACAAACAAGGTGCTTGCTGTTATGGAGTTTAGTTTTTGCTTGGATGAGACAGTGGTAAAAAAGTAAACAAGTGAACTAGGTAATTTCAGAAGTTGATAGACAATGTGAAGAAACACTATAAATGAATCCATGTAAAATAACATAAATAATAAACATTTATGTTTCTTGATTACAACCTACATAATTGGTGCCCAGTATAAAATAAGAATATGAGGCTCTTTGGTAAAAAAAAAATATTCTGAATTTCAAAATAATGACAGGAGAGCCATTAAATCAATCCTGGGGTCCTTCAAAGCAAGGAATCTTGTATGACTGCATAGGTTGAACACCCATGGAGCTGGCTCTATTTGCAGGTGTGTGGGTTGGCAGGGCTTTGCTCCAGGCTACAGGTTATGTTCCAATCTGCCCCACAAGTCTCCACATATATTTTCCTTGGACCAGGAGCTACTGAGGTATAGTATCTCCTGGTGGGCCATAGGAAGAGAGAGTCATGCCAAGTTGTGCAAGAACATTTCAAGCCTCTGTTTGCAAAATGTTTGCTAACATCCCGTTGGCCAAAGGATTTACATGGCCAATTTCAAGGTCAAGGGGTAGGGAAATACAGTCTTCCCACTAAGAAGTCATGGCAAGAATATGAAAGCAAAATTCTATTAAGGGAAGGAGGGAAGTACTGAGAACAGTGATCCTAGTAGGTATGGCAAAAGTGTGATGGAGAGCAACTAATGTTAAGAATGCAAGTGACATGTTTAAATTGTTAAAAGATCATTAAGGCTATAATTAATGGGAAGAATTAATTATAAAGGTCAAGACTGGAAGTAGGGAGACCAGTGAGTCAAAGACAAAGATGCTGGCTTTGATCACAGTAGTAGAATAAAGGTGAAGATGAAGGATTTAGATGAAGGGTATTATGACTGAGAGGTACACTCAATGTGACCTTCTGCTGGGTTCATTGAGGTGGATAAGTGAAAAAGAGATGAATGTAGAAAAATCCTTTTTTTAAAAAAATATTTGAGCAACAGGGTAAATAGTGGTGGCATTTATTGACTTGATGCGGGGATTGAGAAAGGGATTAATTCGTGGATCTGGGTTCTCAGCCAGACTACAGGCTTCACAAGGAAGAGACTAAGTCTTATTCATCTCTACATTCTTAGAGATATGTACAGTGATTGGCACATAGTAAGTACTTGATAAATAAATCAAAGGAGGAAGAAAGTAGACATTTAATATAGTGTATGGCACTTATACTGACTCATTCCTTCAATTAATTAATCAATTATATATTGGTGACACTCCCAATAGTTATTCATCCCATTAACATCCCAACTTTATTGATCATCTATGTGCAAGAAAGTGTACTAGGTGGTGGTAAATAGAAATGATTACTGTGTCTGACATCATGGAGCTGATGGTTTAATGGAAGAATCAGATTAGAACACACAAGATTATAATGCAGGATAAAAAGAAGGTGCACAAGGGGCTGTGGAAGTAGAAAGGAAAGCCCCAAATGCAGCCTTGTAGGGAGAGTTCCAGGAGGTTTTTTCTAGAGGAAGTGATTCTTGAACTGAGTCTTCAAGGGAAGTTGGAGTCAGGCCACAGAAGATCCTGGGAATAGTGTTGTAGGCACAGGAACAGCATGTAAAAAGGCTCAGAGGCTTGACTGAATACAACAGGGTTAGGGAAGTGAAGAAACTGAAGCATAGGGAGTGCTAGGTGCATTTGAAGGCGGTCAAGGCTAGATTCATGTAGAACTTTGCCTTTCATGCTCTGTGCTCCAGGCAATAAGCATTTAAGTAGGCGAGTGACATGATTTGTGTCTTGGGAAGATGTTTCTTGGAGGAAGGTAGTAGGAGATTGGAGGTGAAAGGGACTGGAGGCAGAGACTATTAGGAGCTCTTGGAGTAACTTGGATGTAATTTAGAGATCATGGAAGCCCAGCCTAAGACAACGACAGTGGGAATGGGGAGAGGTGGGCAGAGCAAATGACATCTAGGACAGTAAATCAACAGACTGAATATGAGGGAGAGCAAAGCACTGAGGATGATTTCCATTATCGCCTCTATTGGGGAATTCAGGGGGAGAGTCCAGAAAAGCCCTACTGGGTTTAGTTCTCCGAACCAAGGAGCCCCTGAATCTGTTGTGAGCACAGAGACAAGGCAAGGAATGGGAAGGTGAACACAGGGGTACTGTCTTGGGCAAACTAGACAGAAAGACAGATGTGGTGGGCAGTCGGCCATAACAGCCCAGTGACCATCGGGCTCAACTAATATCAGGAGAAGCAAAACATTCATAGCCCGGCCTCCAAAGGGGCAGGATGGAGTGATGACCAGGATACTGGTGATGGCTGTCTCAAAGCAGACCCAAAGGGCCCCTTCCCAGCATGGGGTGACCCGGAGGAAGAGTTTCAACATTGACCTGACCTTTGACCCAAACCCAAGCTAAACTCTGAGTGGTCATTCTTTCTAGATTTCTACACTCTGCCCGGTCCTGTGAGGGCTCACTTGTCTTTGAGTGAAACGCAGAAGGGTCATCTGTGCACCTGCTGGAGCTGGCCCCGCAGGAAGCAGGAACAGTAAACAGTCCACGAGGTCACTTCTCTCGGAGATCCTCCCTGTTGTCTCCAGGCTGAAAGGTCTGGAGAGGCACACCGCTGGGCATCGTGGGCTCACTAACGGTCCCTGGAGCTGCCAGAGCTGGGGCTGTGGAGGGTCAGCCTCACAACACCTAGCCTGGCTGTCTGTGATGCCCAAGCAATTTGTTAAAAATCAAGAAAGGCCTGTTAAGACAAGAAACTGGGGAAGGGGGCAGGGAGTGGGCAGAGGAAGGCTGACAGATAGAGAATACAAGGAGGATGAAGCATTGCCCTACTCCAAGGAGTCCTCGGGTCAGGACACCAACCCCTCCGTGAATGCGGGTTCTTCTCTGTTGTCAGTCACATGCAGAAAGCCAGCTGCCCACTGCGTATATAACTGCTCTGGGATTAGAGTTATTCACTCCAATACTTGTTCCCGTGGGACAGCTGGTGTTCCTCAGTGGCAGCCCATCCTGGCGGATGTTCCCATGGGCATGTCCTTGAGCCAGGAAAGGAGACAGCGGACAGGCAGCATGACCCTGGTTAGAGGACTAGCCATTGATCTACCATGTATTGAAGAATTACAATGTGCGGGGCACTGGGCCAAGCAGTCTAGGAATCTCTGCTGCTTAATCCTACAACCATGCTATGAGGAAACCGCCATTTTGTTGGTAAGGAGAATGAAGCTCAGAGAAGTTAAATGATCTGCTCAGGGTCACACAGCTAGTGTCAGGATCAGGATTTGAACCCGGGTCTGGCTGATTCGCAATCATAGGCGCTGAAATCTGTCTGCAAGGTGTTTGTGATTTGCCAAAGGAGCACAGGGGGTGGAGCTGCACCCTGATCTCCAATACCCTCCCTGTTCCGGGGTCCTTCCCCTGCCCAGACGGCTCTGTTGAATTCTCAGAGTGGGTGGCTTTAGCTTTTCTCATCCCACCCACCTGCTTTCCCGGCGCAGTCTGCTCAGACGGGACAGTTTCTCTCTGTTCTCACTAATGAGCTCTCTAAGCCGGGGCCCGGGCCCGGGCTGCCAGGTTAGGGCCGCAGAGGGAGGCGGCTGGGAACACAGGTTTGTTATGGGAAGGCACCAATCAGACCACCCAAACGGCTCCCGAGCCAGGCCCTGCTTGGTAACTCTGACATGGACTTGGCAGCCTTCCTGCTCCTTCTCCATCCTGATCACTCTCCTGGGCCAAGTGCTCAAGTGCCATGAGCCCCGCAAAGCACCAGGGCCAGCATACTCCCCCGTCGGCTAGGAGACAGTTGCCACCTTGCCCTGGCACTGGTCTTAAAGCAGCGCTGGGCCACACTGCCTGTCTCAGCCTGTGAGGTGCTCACCAGGATGTCCCCCTTCACCCCCAGCCAGGGCAGCAATGGGCTCTCAGCTGGGAGCACCTCTCCTTTGGGTCACTGCTGGGATCACCGCCACTCAGATGGGATAGAGGAGGTGACGCTCACTGTGTGGCTTTATAACCAGGACGTTCAGCTCTGAGTCCCACCTGTGCCACCTCGGAGCTGTGGGTCCTTAGGAAAAGCTCCATTTCCCACCATGCTGGGGTGCACAGTGAGGCTAAGGCCGTGTGCATTAAAGGTGATGCTGCAGGCGAGGTGCCTGGAGCAGGGACAGACACATTGCAGCCCTTAAGGGGATGTGAGTCCCTGTCCCCCACTCCTGCGCACCCACATTCACACCCTTCCTGCGGCCACCTACTCCCAGGGCTGGATGGCTGCTAAAGTGAGTGGTACCTGGGCACACTTCTCCAGGAGGAGAGGGACAGGAGAGGTTCAGCCCACCTGGTGCAGTGCTGAGGAGCCTGGCAGAATGACCCAGGGGTTGCTGGTCTCTCCCCAGCATAGAGCCCCCAGGGACTGTGCAGGCTCCCACCCCCAGCCCTGACTAGGACGTATCCACATAAGCAGGGATAAAGGGGAGCATGTATAAGCATGGCTCCTGGTGGCCTGGGAGACAGAGGACAGCAGGCCCCTTCTCTACACAGATGTACAAGTACCAACCCCTCTGCTTAGCCTTGGAGATTCCCGATCAGACCCCAAATCACACTGCCAGGTTGTCACGCATTTCTCCCATTTGTCGTTCCCACCTCCACCTAGGCCTCTGTTCTCTCTCTCTGAACCCCACCCCCTTTCCATCTTTGTCTAATACCCAGTCCATTCCAGTGCCTTCTCAGCGAAGACCTTTCTTAGCCTCTTTGTTGTAGGTTGGTGTTTAAATAAATGATAATAGAAAGCACCTCTTGTGAACCCCCCACTGCAGGGGTTCACTCTCCTTCCACCCTCCTGGAGGGCACCCACTGTGACAAGTGCCAGAAGACAGGGAGGTGCCTTGTTGGGTAGCCATTTGTCCTCTCATCCTGGTCCCTTTGGAAGCGCGTAAACTCCAAGAAGGCAGGGACTTGCAGACAGTGCATGAGGAATGAGGACAGGACTGGGGGAGCTGGGCAGCGGGTGCACAGGAGTCAGAGACCAATGATGCCATGGATGTGACTCCACAGGGCCAGGCAGAGCAAAGGGGCAGGAAGACAACAGGAGAACGCCCTCAAGTGTCCCGACTCCAAGCCAGGCTGCCTCTGGTGGGACACAGTGGCCCCATTTCTACAGCAACACCTTGTAGCCCATCGTGTCAGGGTGGCCTGAGGCTCTGCAGGGACTGTGGGGTCCAGAACCAAGTGGGGGAGGGTCCCCTCCCTGGTGTCCTTCCCTGGTGCCTTCAGAAAGCAGATGCATCCACTCGTGCATCAAACATTCACTTTGACTCTTGGCCACAGAGAGACTGCAGACTGCGCTTATGGAAACCCGGGACTGTGCATCTGGTTTGCAACCACTGAGCTGTCCAGCAGCTGGGAGAGGCCTGCGGGCTCGGGTTTCACGGCCCGGCACTGAGGGCCTCCAGGTAAATTCCAACTAGTCCATTCGATGTGAAATCTTCCAGCTTGACCAAAAGTCACTGACCTCAAGAGCAGCCATTTAACCTCCATGATTTAGTTTATATTGGTCAGATTTACATTGGAAACTTGATTAAAGCTGACCTTTTGGTGAAAACAGAATCCAATCCGTACTTGAACCCTCCTGCCTCCTCTACCCAGTGTCAGGTGTCATCTGTTTCACTTCGTCCCTAATTGGCAGACACGGCCACGCTGCCTGCATCCACCTCTCACCGAGTCTGTGCAATGCCTTGCGTTTGGGCCTGGACCCTCACCCCCCATCGCAGTTTTGAAGGTAAACCAGGCTAAGAGCTGCTGCCTGGCTGAGTTTGAGGACAGAGTCCGTCTGTTGGAAATAGGTCTTATTCATCACAAGGTAATAAAAGACATGGAATGTCCCCTGTCCCTCTGCTCTAAGGAAAATGCCACGTCATGTAGCAATTCAGACACCTCGGCTCCCTCTTCACCAGGACCACTGAGGTCCCAGGGGAAGGAACTCGGTGGTCATTGGTTCAGGATAAAACTCCTCTTCCTGCACACAAATTTGATCTGTATTGCTTTTCAGATCAATAGGTCTGCAAAACTGCAGGGGAGGCTACTGGATAAAATGTGTTTGCTGACAAGTCCAGGAATCCCTCCTTCCCTCAACTGGCATCGTTCAGCAAGTATTCACTGGTTACCTGCCTCAAGGCCTAACTAAGGAGGAGGTTGTGACTCCCCTGTAAGTCAATCTGACCACAACTTCTCCAGAAACAGCCCCCTCAGCGCAGCACCCTTTGGTGTTCACACAGCTCTGCTTTGCTGTTCCTTTGGAAGCTAGACTGTTGAGTATGGAACCAAGATGGCGCGCACATTCTAACACACCATAGAAAAGGATATCAAATTATTGGTGTGATAAATTAAAAAAAAATTTTCAAGGTAATGTTCTTTTTGTGCATTTCTAGCCAAAGAATCTCTTTTCCCCTTTCTAAACAATCAGAGGGCTTGGTTCACTCAGATCCCAGCCTTTTCAGTCTGTGAAGGTTATTACTGGCTTGGTTAAACAGAGCACTTGTTTATAATAGATACAATAGATGACAGAGTAATTTTGAAATTACACAGTTGGTGTAATAAAGCCAGTTAAAACCTTATTTAAAAAATGTCACAGTTGGTCAAATGTATTAATGGCATACGGTTTAGTTTTCTCTCTCTTTTCCCCTCAGAATAATATGTGCATTCTCATTTCACAGACTGGAGGGTTAATGGAGCGAGATAGACTTTCTCCTAGCTTTTCTTCTGGCAATCTATGCTTTCATTAACTGACTCAAACTTTATTTATCCCTTTCCTGTGCCTCATCCTCCCCATCTTGTCTTCCTCTTCCCCATAGCACCCAATTACAGAATTCCTAAAATTCTGGGTAATGTAAGAGATAAATATTATATCACGTAGAGCATGTTTTAGAGGAAATGTTAATGCAGAAATCACACACTACATAAACAGAATGCCCACACTGGCAAACACAATTATTTTTTCTCCTGCTGATATCGCCAACTGTAATAATAAAGTCCAAAATGTGCCCCAAAACATAATATTTCAGCTGCATGTAATCATCATACCAGCAAAGAACACAATTGCATTATTGGTCTCTTCTGAAATCTTTCTCTCAAAGCTCTATCTTTCACAAGATTCCTACTAGAGAATTATTCGCTTCTTTCTAGAGAGAACGGGTGGACTGCAGTCTTCCAGTCAGAACCTGCCCGCCTAACCAAGCTGTACCTGGTCAGGTGGGTCAGCTCAGAACTGTGCCTGGATTTTGCCTGGAGCTTGGAGATGCCATCTCTAATCTACAACCCTGCCATGAATTTGTTTTTTTGTCATAAATGAAGCATGGGGCTGTGCTTTAATTTTCCTCACTGCCCTCTGTCAAGTAATAACCATAAATATTGTCCTGAATCATTAAGTCACAACCTGAAATGTGATCCTGCCCAGCTCCCAATCAGACGGCCATCTGGAAGATGAAAGAAGTCTATTTGGGTTTCGGAATGATCCAGACTCTAATTTGTAGTAACAGTCTTAACAGGCTGTTTCAGAGACATTAACCAGCAACTTGTCTCAGGTTCTCCAGGAAGGTCCATTATCCACAGTTGGAGGTATTTGCTTCGAGCAGAACCGTGAACTGTAACTGCTAGAAAACTACCAGGCTCACTGGCTTTCAATCGAATGCCACATTCTTCCGTTGGACACCAGGTTTCTACCCACGGGCAGGAATATATGCATATGGCACATGCATACATAATATATCTCCAAATATTCCCTTTGTCAGAAGGAAAGCAAACATTTCAAGAGAGGAAAACAAATTGCAGCTTCTACAAGCAAACAACAGTACAGCATGATAGATAATTCTTCTGATTGCCCTGAGGTTACTTTTGTGGAGAAAAATAAATCATACGCTTATTTTGCTGTAGGAATAATCTTGTAAACACAAAGAGAAAGTCATTATCTGAAGTCTGGAAACATATGTTTAAACATGAGTACACCACTGATCAAAGCGATTATTGGCCAAGCCATTGCTTTAAATATCTGAACCTCCTGGTCCTCAGAGGAGCAACCAATATCAATGGGAGGTGACTTTCCATTTCCACTTGACTTTGGCGTGGAAGGCCACCCAGAGGGAGGTGCATTATTCTCTCTAAGAGAATGCACTGATTTATTTACAAATAAATGTGTAAATTTACTTTTTGAGCATAAAAATAAATTACAAATAAAATGAAGGTATTTATTGATAAACACATGAAGTAAATAATATCTTAGGCAACAAAAGTGTCAATGGTGACTCTGAGCAGAACGAAACCAATGCCCATGGCCACGAGTTTGTTTATCTTTACTTCTTTCCGGGAAGAAAATTTCATACCAACTTCAAGAAATCTTCTTCCTTTGCCTCAAAGTTAGGTTCAGCATCTCTCATTGTCAGTAATTTAAAATATGTATTAATTATTTTCAAAAATAAATGTCATAAAAAGATAGATAAAATGAGTTTAAATGCATTTCGTGGCCTTATTTAATCCTGATGTGAACAAACCATTTTTTAAAAAAGTCGATGTGATTTGAGGTAATCATGGGAATCTGAACATTTGCTGTGTATTAGATTATGTAATACACAGTAAGGAATAATTATTAATCTTGTTAGATGTGGTGGTATTCTAATAATTTTAAATCCTCTTTTAGAGATATATACTTAAGTATTATGAGTGAAACAACACATTGCCTAAGATTTGCTTTCAAATACGCCAAAAAAATAGTAGGTGATGGTAGAGGAAATAAGATTCGCAAAATATTAAGTTATTGGAGAGGAGTGATGAATACACATGGTTTATCACTCCTTTCTACTTTTATGTATACTTTTCATTTTTTATAATAAAATATTTAAAATGTTTTCATTAAGAGCCTAGAGCAGTGGTTCTCAACCAGGGTGATTTGCTGTCCACTCCCCCAAATTCATTTGGCAAAGTCTGGAGACATTTGGGGTTGTCACAATTAGTGACAGAGCGGTACCGGCATCTAATGGGTAGAAGTCAGGGATGTGGCTAACCATCCTGCACTGAACAGCACAGCCCCATGGCAACAAATTACCAGCTAAGACTGAGAAATTCTGGCCTGGATGCTGTCCTGTCAGAACACACAGGTAAAGTATAGCCTCTGCCTCCATGGAGCTTGTAATCTTCCAAAGAAACCAGGACGAGAGGATAAATAGCCACCCTACAAGGCACCCTGTCTGCATTCTTCTCACTGTGGGTGCCCTCCAGGAGGGTGGAGGAAGGGTGAGCCCTACTAGTGGGGGGTTTATAAGAAGTGCTTTGTATTATTACTTATTTATACACCAACTTACAACAAAGAGGCTAAGAAAGGTCTTCACTGAGAAGGCGCTTGAATGGACTGGGTATTAGACAAAGATGGAAAGGTGGAAAGGGGGTAGGGTTCATATAGAGAACAGAGGCCAAGTGTGGAGGTGGAAAAGCACGCAACAGTGGAATCCACAAATGGGAGAAATGCGTGATGAGCTGGCAGTGTGGTTTGGGGTCTGGTTGGGAATCTCCAAGGCTAAGCAGAGGGGTTGGTACCTGTACTTCTGTGTAGAAAAGTGGTCTGTTGTCCTCTGTCTCCCAGACCACCAGGAGCCACAGTTATACACGCTCCCCCCCCTTCATCCCTGCCCATGTGGACACGTCCTGGTCAGGACTGGGGAGGGGCCTGCACAACCTCTGGGTCTCTATGCTCAGGAGAGACCACACAGCTTGAACTTCTCTGCTGCCTTAGTTCATGTTCTGTTTTTACGAAACAAAACGTATCATCTCCCCTACTTCCCCATTTTTTTTAACTGCACTGTAGGAAAAATGAAGTTGTTGTTAAAATTTCTTTGGTTTTCCAATGTGCCAATCATTACGTGAAGAGACTGACCTGCCTTACTGCATTTAATCCTCACAGCTCCCACATGGCTGACACTCTAACCATCCCAATTTACCTATGGGGAATCTGAGGCAGAGAGGTTGAATACTTGCCAAGGTCATACAGTGGTAGAAACAGGGCTTGAGCTCAAATCTATCTGACATCAGCCTGTGCTCTTGACCATGACTCACATTGCCTTCTTAGATGAAATCACTAGGGTGTTACCTTCTCGACGTGTAGTTTATTATTATTTTGTTAAATAGACTTCATATTTTAGAACACTTTTAAATTTACAGAAAAGTTGTCAAGATAATACATAGCATGTCTACATACCATATGACGTTTTCCTATTGTTAACATCTTACACTAGTAGGTACATTTGTTACAGTTAAGGAACCAAGATTGGTACATTATTATTAATATTAACTGAAGTCCATACTTCGTTGAGATTGACTGAATTTTTACCTGGCATCTCATTCGACCACCACATACCATTTAGTAGGCATGTCTCTTTAGACTGCTTTTGGTTCTGACAATTTCTCAGACTTTACTTGTTTCGGCCAGCCTCATTTTGCATTCTCACTTATTTCTAACCGGGTTCTGAGCAAGTAACAGTTTTCCATCTGTATGTCTTAGCCCATTGTTCCAAAAATGGGCTGTTAATCAGAGATGTAAATTAGAGCTAAATCTAAGTTCCAACACAGCATGGCAAGGCAGTGTGTTAAGGTAACTGACGCCTAAGGGTGTTGAAGAGGATCTGGTGGACATTCCCTCAGCAGACACCCAGCAGGGCCCGGGAGGTTTGTGACTGTCCAGGTGAGTGCCTCACTCACCACTGAACCATATACCCCAAGAGGAAAGCATATGACTCATCCTGTCCGGATGGCTTTGTGCCTCCGCTAGTTCAACACAAAACTTCCAGGTGAGGGGAAGGGTGCTGCCTGGGAAATGCAGTTCTGGTCTTCTTTATGGGCATGCCAACCATAAAACCTGGGGAGATATGGCTAGGACGACCACATTATCTCTTTCAAGGCAAAAAGGAGAGGAGGGTGAACATGGAGAATGATTTACCAATGCTAGAGTCTAAGTAAGTGATCTATATAAATTTGCATTTGCATGGGAGCATGGTTGTAAATGTGGTCTTCCTTAAAGAGGGAGGCTGGTGATGTACCTTGGGAGCCCTGACACTTGTGATTTCTGATCATCCGGCTCCTTGGTCTCTTTAAAGTCCACTCCTGAATATGGAATATTAGCCTTGTCTAACTAATGTAACAAAGTCACCTGAAGTGAAAGCTGCTGAAATCTATACTATTGTGCAAATATTATATGCATTGTATAATTAACAGGGACTACAGATGTTCACATGAAACAAATGTGTCCCGGGGAGGTGCTTTGGGACAATGATGTAAAGAGGGTATCCTGGTTAGGAGCTATTTGTCACACCCTGATCCCAAAGGAAAATGGAACAAGGAATAATCAAGAGAGAGACACACAAGAACTTTCTTAATGGAAAGAAAGGAAGGGACAGTTGTTCCTTTTCTCTTTCAACCCATTATTGGCCGCATGGGAAGAGAAAGTGGCCTGAACAACAGCCTGGGGATTAAGGTTTGAGGCCTTCAGAGGCCTGTTTTGCACATTTGTCAGCTGTTCTGGTGTAAAATGGAGGGAGGAAGAGTAGGGTGGTTTGGGACTCTTTCAGTAGAAGAAATAAGGAAGCAATAGGAATTCTATACAATAAAAGGTAATATGCAAATCAACTGAACAGCAGAATGACTGGTTGCTATGACATGCACTGATCACCAGGGGGCAGAGGCTCAATGCACTGACCCCTGGTGGTCAGTGTGCTCCCACAGGGGGAGCACCACTCAGCCAGAAGCCAGACTCACACTCCCCAGGGGGTGCAGGCCTACGCCATCAGTCAGACATCCCCTGAGGGATCCCAGACTGCAAGAGGGCACAGGCCAGGCTGAGGGACCCCCCCCCCCATGCATGAATTTCATGCACCTGGCCTCTAGTCTATATATATATATATATATATATATATATATATATATATATATATGGCTAATATGTAAAGTGTTCCCTCAGGCACTCAACTGGGAGAACAGTTCAATCACTCACTATAATTTACACTGACCACCAGGGGGTGGCGTGGAACATAGCGGGTGACCAGTGGCGGCAGTGGGGTACTGAGGGAGTGAGGGAAGGATGAGGCAGGGGAACCTGATCAGCCCTGATCACTGGCCAGGTCTAGGGACGCTACCCATGCATGAATTTCATGCACCAGGCCTCTAGTATCTATTGGAAAACAGAACACTATCATGGAACAGTCAGAGTTCAAATTCATGGCTGGCGCTATAGACTGGCTTTCAGTTATTAGCTGCGTGGCATGGGGGAAGTGACATCACTGCTCAAGATGGTATTCTCCTTGTCTGTAAAATTGGAGTGTTGAATTAGGAAATATCAAAGGTTATTTCCAGTTCCAATAATTTTTTCAGTGTGAGGTTCCCATAGCAAGGGGTCAATACGAACTGGCTTGCCTGGGGTGGTCCTGACCAATGCCTGTTGTCCTGGCATCACTATTGATGGTGCACATTTCCACCTCAAAGTGTACATGTCTGGGCCCCAGACTATATGGTCAGCCTATCTAAGAGACATTTATATAACACTTCCATGTGATAGCAGCTTAGATTGTTTCCCACAATACCGAAAATAACTAAAATGAAACAAATATTTGGCCAAACAACCAGCTCTTCTTCCTCCAAGAAGCAAGTAATAGTACTAATAACCATTCTCCGGTATTGAGTTGACCACATGCCTGGCCTTCTTGCCTAGGCTTTTCCAAGCATTTCCCAATGTAATTCTCATTGTAACTCTGGACATTAGATGCCACTCGCTCTCTTACATGTGGGAGCACTGAGGCACAGAGGTTAAGAAAACCCACCCAGGTCAGGATTTGCACTTAGGTCTCTCTGACTCCCAGGAACCGGTATGCAAGCTTTCTAACATGCTGTTGCATGCTAACACATCTTACGAACATGCATCGTACCTCCCCTCCCCATGGGTCCTGACTAGTTTTAGCGGCCCATCTTCTTGGCTGTGAAAGCACGGCCTTTGCAACTTCCAAACTCTCCCATCGGACATTTAGATTTAAAAGTGAGATTGCCAGAAGAAAGGGGGGGTAAGGGGTACAGGGGCTCGTAATATAAGGTGACAGGAGATTTAACATCGGGCGGTGGGCACATGGTTCAAGACACAGATCTTGTAACATAGAAACCCACACCTGAAACCTATATGTTCATGTTGACCAATGTCACCCCAATCAATGTAATAAATAAATAAATATATTTAAAATGAAAACCTCCCCAAGTCACTGTGATTTCATCAGCATGACATGTTTTGCTTCCCAGCAAAGGCACACACCCCGGAGGGGTTGGGAAAGACTTTCTGGAGCCTAACATTCTTCCATGTTTACTACACAAGGCCAGCCCAGCGATGGCTGGGCAACTGCAATGTTGAGGAAACCATGTGGTTCCTGTTGCCCAGTGAGGCAAACAGTGCAGTGAGTGATAAAAGCAGGCCCCGTGTTCTAACATCATTTTCAAAGCAAAACAGGGTTCGAGCGAAATGAATGATTTGAATGCAAGACATAAACAACTAAACAGACCTGCAAATGAGACCAGTAATGAGGCACCTGGGGCACCGGTTCTCCTCCCGATGCCTTGCAGGGCAGGCCTGATGCCTTGCAGATTCTCAAAAATAAATAAATAAATAAATAAATAAACCGGTGACAGGAGAACAGCAGCTGCGGGCACGTAAGGAAATTAGTTGGAGCAGATTTGTAATTAAGCATCGAAAGCGGATCAGTACGACCCCCTCCCTGCATACAAGCACCGTTCGCTTTCTGCCTCTTTTCAAAAATCCCATGTTTAAAAAAAACGAAACACATGCTCTGGCGTCAGTCATGCACGCCCCCCGCCTGGGATAGTCGCTGAAGATATCACTTTTTGTGGGGAAAACAAGAAATTAGCTCACGGGAAACACGGCACCCTTTGGAGTAAGATAACATGGACTCTGCGTGCTTGTTTGTTTTTATTTTTGCCACTTTATAGCTTTGGAAAAACGAAAGAGTTGTCTCCCTTCCAAAGAGTGTGTGTTTGTGTATAATGAAGGAAGGGTGAAGGACCCTGGGACGCGATTGGGACGATTAATTTTCATCTCCTAATACTAGACGACGAGGGAGAAAACTTCATGATCCTTGTGACTGCGCTTATGTCGGGGGCATCACAGACAACGCTGCGGCTCTGAAGATACTGTCATCCTCTGAAGATTTTAAAATAATACAGCAGTATTTTTGCACGGAATGGACTTCAGTGTTACCTGTGTTGAGTGTCTCCTACAGCCCTCTCCCGCTTCCCAAGCCCATGGCTTAGCTCCCCTCCCCACCCCCCCACGTGCCCTTGAGGGCGTCATGGCTGAGATTCGCCAGCATCTATTAGACGGGACGGACCTAGACAACCTTCTTGAACTGGAAATCAGTGCGTTGCTCAGAGGAGCCTGTTCTTACTTCCTGGCTCTCCCTGGAGAGCGGGCCCTGCCTCCTGCCTCCTGGGTCAACCC
>PVJC01003764.1:0-30967 GCA_004026665.1 Murina feae | reverse complement strand
TAAATATCCCGGTGCCCCACTTACCCAGAGGTCAGCGTCCCCCCACCTCCGCCTGCTGGAGCTGGGCCCAGAGCAGGAAGGAAG
The DNA here is from genome assembly GCA_004026665.1 of Murina feae. Lineage (NCBI taxonomy): Eukaryota > Metazoa > Chordata > Mammalia > Chiroptera > Vespertilionidae > Murina > Murina feae. The sequence goes on along the minus strand of PVJC01003764.1, from coordinate 30,883 downwards.
CAAAGCGGGCTGGAAGCGGCGGAAGCGCCAGTCATCGGGCGATGCACTTTAACTAGGTCTAATTGACTCTTAATTAAGACGCGCTCCTAACAAGCCTATTTATGTAGTCTCCCAGCCCACAACAAATTAAAAGCAGAAAATTAGAGGGGGCCGAGGAAGGAGGGAAGAGAGATTAGTCGAGATCACACTGAAGGCAGTAAGAAATGATGGCGAACAGCCTGACATCAAAGGAGCAGAGACAAACAAGCTCCTGGAAAGCAGGCCCAGAATTAGCGAAATCAGCCATCCACAGCCACTTACACCGGGTCCAGCAGCCCGCACATCTGTTACTGACACCACAGTTCCTGCTCTCAAAGCCGAGGCCATGTGCGGCAAGGAGAGAGCTGCAGGGAACTCGGAGACCTTGGCCCAGTCTTCATCTCCTGAGCTCTTGCTAGAAACCACCCCCCCTCCCCCCCAGGAGCTTGTTGGAAATACAGGGGAGATGAGGGTGAGGAGGGGGAGGGGCGCAGGCCCAGAGATTCCCATCAAAAACATCCAGGACCTCATTCCAGGCCTGCGTTTTCAGAGGCTCCTCCCACTGTGCGGGTGACTCAGAATCTCATCTTCACCGGACAATGCTAATCCCTCACCAAGTTGGGAAATGGCTTGGGCAAGTCGCAGCTCTGGGGCGCGATGCTTCTGTGAAAGAAAAGGTGGGGTACCTCATCTCTAGATTCCCTTACAGCCCGAGTGGCTAAGAGCTGTCGTCATTTCACGGTGCAGTCTCAGGCAGCGGCTGAACAGCCTAGGAGTGTTCCTGAGGATGACAGACCCTCCTTTTCCAAAGGGAGGCCTAGCAGACGGCGTTCAATCGGTGTCTCTTACCTTCTTAAAAAAATCTTTATTGTTGAAAGTATTACATATGTCCCCCCACCCCCAAGGCCCAAGCCCAGGCCTTCACCATCCCGTTGTCTGTGTCCATGGGTTGTGCATATATGCATGTAAGTTCCTTGCTTGATCTCTTCCCACCCACCCATCCACCCTCCCTGGCCTTCCCTCTGAGATTCCACAGTCTGTTCCATGCTTTTAGGTCTCTGGATCCATTCTCACCTTTTTAAAAAATTGCACACCTCATCAGTAAGAATTGGGGAGTATGCACTCTCAACAAATGTGTATTTTTACTTATTCATAATTTCTGTATGTGCTGCTAAACTAATAGATTGTTTACATCAGAATACATACACACCAACAGATCAAAAGCAGTAGCTCTAACATTGGCATGCACCTCTTTAAAGACCATTGGGATACATTTTAGGACAAATTCTAGTCACACCCGGTAGAATGTGAGCTAGTTTGAGGGCACACGTTGCTTTATTTGTCACTGTATTCTCAAGGTCCAGCACAATTCCTAGTCACAGTTCAGGAATGTTTTTGAATGAATGTTTGAATGTCTTGAGATTTGAAGTGGCTAACCTTCAGTTATCAGGAGTATTCTTCTACAAGGAATATCTTTTCTTCCATGGTAGGGACCAGTGTGACTAAATCCAGAAAACAAAGGGTGAAGTTGAGCAGTATCATTCATATTTGAAGAAACTGCCCGTTAGAATTTAGGGAGTATGATCAATATTTATGAAGCTCAGAAAGCCCTCTCTGGGGCAGGAGAATGACTCACGGTTCATGAAAAGGTAAATGCATTGGCTGCTCTATAACAGGTATGTATTAAATGCCATATGTGTTCATGAAGGGGTGTGTGTGTGTGTGTGTGTGTGTGTGTGTGTTTTGAAGACATTTTTAGGAGGTACTGGAGGTTTCCTTTTCCAGGGATATGCTCTGTCAGATGCAATTTATTTAACTGATTTGTGTGGGGGGGGGGCAGGGGGGAGACCAAGTGATATTTTTTAAATGTACTTTAAAAATTAATGTATGCTAGACCCTGCTTTATGCAAAAACATTTAAAACCCTATTGCTTACGCAAAACATGGTATGTGGCTTACTTCAGATGAAGAGTCAGTTTGCAAAGCCCCAGATATACCTTTAGTGTTGCTTGCTGAGGCAACCAAGGGTAAATTATAGTTATCTGCCCATTGGTCATTGACATGGCAACCTGCTTCGTCAGCTATAAGGATTGTTGGTAACTGCTGGGACTGTGAGGAAGGAGAGGGTAGACTCATCTTTGAAGAAGTGGAAAGGGTGGTGGATGTACTTCATTTAGTCCAGCACTTCTCAAACTTTCTGGTCTTAGGACCCCTCTGCATTCTTGAAAATTCTTGAGAAACTCCTGAGAGCTTATGTTTATTTGGGTCAACCTTATACATGTTAAGCATATCAGAAATTAAAATGGAGAAATGTTTAAAATACAATCATTAGCCATCAGAGCAATGACATCTGCACATCTGTAGCCTCCAGAAACCCACACTGCACACTCATGACAGTAGAGAATGCCGAAGACAGATAGCATTGTGGTGTTATCATGAAGTCGTGTTAGCTAGATGAGCCCACTGGGAGGGTCTCAGGAGCCCCCAGGGCCCCTGGACTACACTTTGTGAACCACTAACTTAATCCAGTTGAGAGGCAAAAACCTGACCCAGGTCTACTCCTGGAAGGTGTCAACCAAGATGTAAGAGTGACATCTGGCTGGTGGAGACAGAGGAATTTCATCTGGATAGAGGCTCTCTTGGTGACAGCTGGTGCTCACCAAATTATGACAAAGCACGTACTGTGGTGTGCTGAATGTGGAGGACACGGTATTTATAAGAGTGACCTTTTCACCTCTGAAATATTTGGAACTGGTGACCTCCCCTTCTTGACATGATCCTTGACACAGTGACCCATGTTCCTGTGAATTCTTCGCTGTGGCCCCCTCTGGAAGCCGTTAGCCCCTGGGCACGGGTGAAGATTTCCGAAGGCGGGAGGCTTCAGCGCTGGGACCTCGGGTTTCAACAGCAGCATGTTTTTGAGCTGAGATCTATCTTCCCATTGCAGCAGGAATTTTCTGCTGTGCAAGACACAAGGTAGAAGAACTACCTACTTTATTTTCTTGGGCAAGCGCTTAACATTTTTATTCTTTAATTTTTAACTATATAAATACACAAATACTTGTTGGCTGAATGAACTATGGAGTATGAAATCAACTTTACTGGGGTCTAGGAAGGACAGATCCTTTCTTAGGGCAGGCTGGAGGGAGAATATTTCTTTCAATGAAAGGTCAGTCTTGAGATAGGTCAGTCACTGGACACCGGTCGGGGACCAATCCGAGGGCAACACCCAGAGGTGGTTATAGTGTAAAATCAATCTGTGAGATCTCTTGTTTAAAAAGCAAGGGGGAGCGGCTATTAAATTAATATTAATTTATTAATATTAATTATTTAAAGTATTAAAATAGAAAACATTTCCCTTTTTACCACATTCAACTTGTTATGGTGTGTTTTTTTTTTATATATTTTTATTGATTTCAGAGAGGAAGGGAGAGGGAGAAAGAGAGAGAATCATTGATCGGCTGCCTCCTGCACTCCCCCTACTGGGGATTGAGTCTGCAACCCTGGCATGTGCTCTTGACTGGAATCAAATCTGGGACTCTTCAGTATGCAGGCTGATGCTCTATCTGCTGAGCCAAACCAACTAGGGCTTGTCATGGTGTTTTTTATTTGCTATCTGATATCATTTCAAATAAAAAATACAAAACTTGAATTATTAGCATGATTTTACTGTTTGTCTTTGTATTGAGCAATGCCAGTATAGAGGCAAATATAAAAGCATTGAACTTGTGTGCAGAGTGGCTGAAATTATACAACGTGTTTTGCATAGCCTGTACATGCATATATATTTAATTCTTACCAGGAGAGTAGAAACATGTCACAAAACTAACTAAATTTATTTTATTTCTTGAAACGTGAAATTCTACTACAAGCAGGTGGCTTACCTAGTACCCATTTTGAGTCTCGCTGAGCTCCACACGTGGTGGGTGCGCAGGAATGCTGCTCATGAGGCATCACCAATAGTTTGTGCGACTAGAGCAGCAAGAAGCAGGGGACACACTTAGTGTGCATGTCTCCTCTGCTCTCACACAGGCTCCATTGTCCCACTGACCTCACAAGTTCCAGGACAAAGTTGTTAAAAATTTCAAGATGGCAACAGCTGAGAATTAAGCAAACCTAGGGCCCATCTGAGCATGGGGCCGTTTGCCTGCACTCGCCACACACTCCTGAGCCTGACTGATGTCACTGTGCTGAGCATGTGGGCTGGTTCTGGCCCGAGGACCTGCTCTTGACTTATGGTTGTGCGCAAGTCTCTCACTGACATGGTCTGTCCAGGATCACACAGGGGAGCACCCTTCCCGCAGGGCCAGGAGGATGGCAGCCGCTGAGGGAGCGCATGGTGATCTGTCTCGGTGCATGAAGAAAACGAATTCCTTTTCTCTTTACTCTCTTACCTCATTCTTTTAAAATTTCTGTGTAGTGTGCATGTGTTTTCAGAACAGACAAAACATATTGGTAGAGTACTGTGTGTACATAATTCATACATATATAAACACATATGGGTGTCTATGCTCAAAAATGTTTTACCGAAAGGAGTACCTGAAAAGCGATCCGAGGGCACAGCCCAAGAAAGACAGCATGAGGCATGAGCCGAGGGCAGTCTGGGGAAGGAGAAGTGCATTTGTTCACTTGGCAATGCTTCCTGAGAGAAGGGACAGGGCAGAACATGGAGACGGGATGCAGCACCCCGCCTGGGCAGTACTAATACCCCCCCTTCCCCTTGTGGGAGATGGTCAGGTCTGTGTGAGCTCCAGTCACACCGATGGGGCTTGAGTTGGTCAGAGGCCCTTGACCTGCAAGGGGCAGACTTTCAGTTGTGTCCGTGGAGGAGAGGCAAGGATAAGGCCAATGGCATCCCTGACTCTAAATGAGAGGAGCCAAGTCAGTAATCATAGTTTGCTGAGTTCCACGCCATTAAACTCAATGAGGTAGGTCTCATTCTTCCTGTTCTACAGACGAGAAAGTGGACAGCCAGACTCAGTGACGTGCGGAGCGTCCCAGAGCTCACCAGGGCCCTAGATGTCTATTCCCCTAATTACCTCTAGGTTGCAGCAGGCTGGCTCATGACGGGATACTGAACAGAAATGACCCCGAGAGGCAGGAACTAATATTGTTGTCACCCCCATTTGGTAGATGAGGAATCTGAGGTTCAGAAGAAGGCGGAGGTGATCAGCTTGTTTTGAACAGAAGTTGGCGTATGGTCCAGGGGTGGCTCAGTCTGAGTCAAAGTCTGAAGTCTGGTTCCCATGGCTGACATGATGACCAGCATCCTGTTCCCAGTGAACCCAACTGTCTAAAGGGTTGGAGGGATCTAAGGGGTCCAACGGTGATCCCTCGTTTTGGAAATGGGTGGACACAATCTTTATTTGCTGGACAGAGTTATAAATTCAATTTATCTTTCAAAGCACACTCCAGGGCATTAAGAATCACTTAATAATGATCTCTTTGGTATTTACCACATCCTTAAAAGGCAACAAAGCTGCTTCTCATCCTATTTATGTCTACGCTGAGCTAAGGCGTGGGGACAGGGCGCCCCACTTCTGAGCACGAGGGAAGCTGCCCAACACACTGGCCCTCACCCGCAGCTTCTCATTGTCCTTCTGTTGCTTCCTTTACCTCATTTGGTTAAAGCACACAGGCGTGGAGCTTGGAACTTCCGTTTTCTTATCTTGAACATCACGTACTGTTCCGGCTCCCAGCCAGCCACCCAGGAAGGAAGCGTTTGTTCCTTTCAGACAGCGGGCCTGGCCATACTGTTGAAAAGCTCTGAAAGTAACATTATCTCTGTTACGTTAAAAAGACCTGTCAGAACTGGCAAGTGTACAGGGTTAGATGTTGTAAAAACTGCAAGGCCAGAGAGGGAGGGCAGCGGAGAGAAAGACATACAGGGAGAGAGAGGGAGAGAGAGGGGGAGAGAGGGGGAGAGAGGGAGAGAGAGGGAGGGGGAGAGAGAGAGAGAGAGAGAGAGAGAGAGAGAGAGAGAGAGAGAGAGAGAGAATATCAATCATGAGCCTCTTTTTCTTTCCATATTGAGTTTTCCTAAACCCAGTTAATAACTTAGCAAGTCAATAGAAGATCAGGCTTCAATCTATTTGACACTTGTCAGGATCCTAAACTATGTGAATCTTTTATTCTTGTCAACTCATTATTTAAATCTGCTTGTCATTTTTTAAATATTACTTGAAATATGTGTTTATTCCTTCTCTTTTTTTTTAACTTTGATAACTTGGTAAGTATTTCATAAAATAGGGAGATGTTACAGTAAATGCACCCTTCGGGCTTAGAAAAGAATTTGCATAGCTAGTTTCCAATCTTGTATTTTTATTTTCCTGAGGCTTCTGGTTACCCAAAACCTACACTCTCAATGAGCTATTTCTACTGCAGAGAATTTTGAGAAATCCTAAATGAAAGGGGTATAAACTATTTCAAATAGTACAAATAGCACAGAATATATATATAAAATGGGACACAGAACAATGCCTTAATCTATTCTACCTAAAAAGTCATGTGAAATGGAGATTTTTGCCATTGTGGTCAAAGTGACCTGGTTAATGATGTTTAATAGGTGGATGGGGTTAGAAAACAAATTCCACTCCCTTTTCTTTTTATTGTAGGACATAGACATTTGGCATTCAATCCAGACTGAGTGGCGGGGGACAGAAAGGTCCTGAGGATCTGAAAGGCATTCCTGCCTGTTCATCGCTGGTGCCTCCATCGCTGGGCTGAGAACAGGCAGGACTCAGGAGAAAGCACACAGTGTTTCTAAGAATGGTCTCACTCTGAACCCTTGGTTCTGCGGCCTGGAAAACTATCTAGTTGAGCTCGCCCTCAATTCGTCTGGTCTGATCGATCCTCTTCCCCACCTAGAGATGGGCTTCTTTCTTAGGTTGACACACTGCACGTGCTCAGTGAGAATCCCTCCATCTCTCCCTCCCTCTCCCCTCCATTGCTCTCCTGTCTTTGCATCTTCGTGGTCTCCCTTGCACAGTCTCAGAGAGCGGGGAGCCATGTCCCAGCAATAAGAAGAGCTGGCATTTGCTGAGCGCTTACCCTGATCTTTCCCACTGACCTGGCCCTAAGCTCTGTAGATGTACTAGAGCATTTAACCTTCACCAGGATCTCATGGAATCAGTTCCATGAACATCCCCATTTTAAAGTTGAGAAAACTCAGACGCAGAGAAGTAACTTACCCAAGGTTGTGCATTTTACGAAAGCCTTTAGTGGGATTTCAGCCCGGGCAGGCTGCTTGCAAAGAGTGTGCCCTTAACCTAATATTCCCACCCTCCCACCCTCTGCAAGAAATGGGGAGGGAGCACATGGCAGGGCGGGATGAGAGCAATGATTTGAGGAGGGCACCAGGGAGATTGGTGGAAACGACCTGTTTCTGGATCGAGGTGCTGGTTCCATGCACCTAGAAAATTCGGGGAACCAAATGCTTATGCGCTTTTGTGTGTGTGCATCGTACTTCAATCCTATTAAAATAGAAAGGAGGAAATGAGCAAAAAGAACTAAGGTATGTGTATATAACCAATGATAAAACTGAGCAATAATTTGCCTTAGTAATCTTCTTTTTGAAAGCATTCCTAGCTGAGAAAAGGTAGCTCCCAGGCCAGTGGCCAGGGCGTCTAGAACATGCACTCCGGGTGAGGCTGTCTGGATTTGATTCAGGGCTTGCCACCAGGGACCTTCAGGCTGTTGACCTGAGCTCTATCCATGTCTCAGTTCTCTTACCTGTAAAGCTGTCCTACCTGACAGGGTGGGATGGAACGGCCTCATTTAAATAAAAATTTGGAAATGGAGTCAAGACAATCTCCTCTTCTCGGTGCCCTGGAAGCCTTGGCAATCAGGGGTCCCAGACGTTTCAGGGAAGAGGCTTCCCAGACAGTAACCATGATCCTCCTCGCCCAGTAAAGTGTAGGCATTTAAAGCCGTTTGTTGGCAGGACCTAGGTGTGTCCCTGCTGCAGGTAAAAGCGTTTTCCTTTTGAAACAAATCATCTGAGCAGATCCAAGGTTAGCTGCCCCGACACTAAGGAACCAGCCTTCCCGTGGTGGTTGTTTAGAAGTGCAGACACTGGGGGAGCACACTTCCCGCCTCACGTATAATCTAAGGTCCAGGAGTGAAACATTGAAGTGAGTAGGTCTAGTTACTTCCTAGCATTTATGACAAAGGCTGAACTCCAAGAAGCAAATGAGGAAACAAAGTTAAATTCCGGTGACCTGGCTGTTACCATCTACCCACTGGCCTGATGGGTTTGAAACCTGTGATGTCAGTCATGTTTGCTCCCTTCTTTTGTATTCTCCGCCGCACGGAGCTAGCCCGCAAGCATTGGTGAGGTGCCCACGGTGTTCTCCCCATGCCCTTCTGTGCCCAATGTCCTACCCTTCTTCACAAAAGCCCATTCCAACGTCGCCAACGGTCGGCTCTGCTTGCCGCAATTCTGTGGCAGCGGACAAATTCAACAAGTCAGGTGACATATGGAAAGGCTTTCTGATTTATTAGGGAACTTTTTATGGATAAGAGTTATTTCTGTTGGCCTGGTACCTGCTCTCCAGGCTTGATCACATTTCAAGGCACTGTAGCTGTTCACTCAGACGCGCCAGGTCCTCAGATGCCTGGGAGCACGTGTCTGTCTGTGTGTCTGCACATCTGAATATAGCTGGAAAGACTACTGAGAACTTGTACTGTTCATTTACAGATTATATAGAAGCTTATCCCTGCCCCCCCCTTCCTGTTTACAAATGGGATGCTACTGCATCTGTTTCTTTCTTTGTTTTAAAAAAAATACATTTTATTGATTTTTTCACAGAAAGGAAGAGAGAGGGATAGAGAGTTAGAAACATCAACCAGCTGCCTCCTGCACACTCCCCACTGGGGATGTGCCCACAACCAAGGTACATGCCCTTGACCGGAATTGAACCTGGGACCCTTGAGTCCACAGGCTGACGCTTTATCCACTGAGCCAAACCGGTCAGGGCATGCATCTGCTTCTTGTGGGGAAGTTTTATATATAAAGTGGTAGGGGAAGGTCAGGTTCGGGAATGATCCTTCTCCCTCTAGCTTTTCAGATGTCACAACCAGATGAAGGATAATTTAGGAAACACTGAGCTGGGTGATGGGTCTGGCAGAGTTACCTGCCCGAAGAGCCTGGAGGAGAGCTTTGCCCGGGGCAGGTGATTTACTGCAGAGGCCCGGCTCCGCTCCCCGCAGGCAGCCACCTGCATCCTGCGAACAACCCCTGCTTTATTAGAGCCGCGAGGCTGATAAGTTACGGCTTTCCAGTGGCTTTCCTCTCCTCCTTCCCCTTGTTGTGGTTGTTATTTATTATTTGTACGGAGGGATGAGAGGGTTCAGTTGGCCAACTTTTGAACCCTCTCCAAATTCACGGCCCTGCGCGTTGCACCGCCCGAGCCTCCCTGCACCTGAGCTCCCGTCCCGTCCTACTCTCTCGGGTGGCGTCTGGGCGTGAGTAGAGCGAGGCACTGGAAGATTTGGTTTAGAAGGTGGAAATAATTCCTTAAACATCAAATAGCTCTTTTTTCAAAAGCAGAAATCAACCTATTTTGATGAGTCGAGCGTAAATGAATTGAAAGCATATGCTACAGACCTCCCCCCGTTTTATGCAGCAAGTTCATGGCTGAATGATTCGTAGGCTTCATTGGATTCAAAGTTGATAGGAAACCAGGGGGCCAGGGAGGAGCCCAGACACATTCGTCCTTCTGGTTCCTGCGGCTTTGTTCCCTGTTTAATATAACACGGCCTCTGAGAGGGGAGAGAGCAGGAGGCATTTATAAGCAGCATTTTGCCAAGTAAGAACCTGGTATTAGGAAACAGAGCCTTTTGGCCGAAGATCGGAATTCTTGGTTTAAGGGCTGTAACGTTAGGAGGTAGAAATAACTTTGAAACCTCCGCTGCCTTGGAGCTCGGCTCATCACCTTCCCGTCTGCAGCAAGCTGGGCGCTTCCCAGTGCGGCCTGTCCTTGGGAGCCCGGGAGGTGCCTCTATGCTCATCCTTTCCATGGGCCATGGGCTTAAAGATGTCTTTTTGAAAGCGAGCCAGCCAGCAAAGGCAGCTGGGATAAAAGGGGGAATTCTAAGAAGTCCTGCTTCCTCGTGGTCCCCGAATTTACTGGGGCTCACCTGCTGCCCCCGCCTCCAGAGGCCCAGCATAGCAGGCTTTGGGGAGCTGGGTGCATGGCATGTGGCAGAATTCGAGAAACATCTATGGAATGAATTGGGGGGGGTGGGCAGGTGAGAGGGAGGCCACTGACCAGATGGAGCCGCAGTCTCCGCTGTGAACAGTCCCCACGGGTGCATGGGAAAACCACTCACCACGGGGCTGCCCTGGCTCCCTGCTTGACGAAAATGGGCTCACTGACGGCCACCCACCTTGAGGGGTGGGTGTGGGATGAGTGGAGACATCCCACAGAGAGCTCAGGCCCCTGCGTGGAAGCCAGGCGCCCACACACAGCACCCAGCACCCGCAAACTGAGTGTCAGTGTCCCAGGCAGCCGCTGGGGGGAAAGTGGGTGCCTTTTTGCCTGTAGTCAGCAACCAGCTCAAAACACGCTTTCTGCTCCTCTGTGGGGAGGAAAACACAGTTGTTCAAAGTTACTCCGTGATGACAGAATGTGCTGAAAAGAAACCGCCAAGGAAAGCCCTTTGCCCGGCTGGCCTGGCACCCCGCTGCGGCCGGGACAGCCTACAGTGGGGTCCCTGGCGAAAGCAGGAATTCGCTCCCACCGCAGACTGTTGAAACCTCCCTACTCACATGTTTTAAAAGCTGCAGAGCATTAAAAATAGAAGCCTTTTGGAGGGAGGAGAGGGCCCTCTGGGGCACTCTGTTTGCTTTGGTTTCTATCTCCCTCCCTGGAATGCAGTAGAAGCGCAGAGGAGGCCGAGCTCCCGAGTGGGCCGCGCAGAGACACGAGCACCTTGCCCCTGGCAGCCAGGAGCTGCTCCCGGATCTGGCTTATCATAGGAAGGAGCAGCAGGAAGGATCTGGCTTATCATAGGAAGGAGCTGCTCCCGGATCTGGCTTATCATAGGAAGGAGCAGCAGGAAGGACCGGGCCCCCTTGTTGAATTCCACACAGGTCGCCTTTCCTGCGCTGCTCCCTCCTCCTGCAAACATTGCAGGCCTGCCCGCAGTAGGTTACTATTGAGCAGCTGATGGGAAACGCAGGCAGCGCTGCCAGCCCAATGGGATGGCTGTCACCCAGGGGGAGGAGGTGGCGGCTGCACATGGGCCACTGAGCCAAAGTAGTGGATCTCATAAGGGGGAGGGGGAGGGGGGAGCAGAATGTCTTGTAGCTCTCTGGAAAGTTCAAGAGAGGGTATGGGAGGAGGGAGAGGGGTAAAGGTCTAGGCCTTGGGGCAACCTTTGGCTTCTCTCTCTCTCTCTCTCTCTCTCTCTCTCTCTCTCTCTCTCTCTCTCTCTCTCACACACACACACACACACACACACCCCTATGGCTGATCCACCTAGCTCAGATGATATAAATACCAGAGGTACCTGAAATAAGGTTTTCTATCAGGGTTCCAGTGGATGGTCTGAAGCCACCTGGGACTGTCATCTTTTTCTCAGATTTCTCAGAAGGCCCTGAGGGGAGAGGTGCCAGTGAAGGGCAGTGGCTATATCTGTTGACAGCAGTCCCTGTGCTGTCTGTGCGTCGCATCTCCATGACTTCCTTATGCTGTCGCTGGCATCTGTGCCTCCTACTCCCTTCCCCTTTTCCCCCTTCCCCTCTGGCAACCGTGAGTTTGTTCTCATGGGAACAAGACTGTTTCTGATTTTTGCTGTTTGTCTACTTGTTTAGTTTTCGATTCCACGTGTAGGTGAATTCTGACAAACTGTGCAACGTTTGTCCTCTGACTGACTTATTTCTCTAGGTCATTCCCACTTCCTTCCTCCTCAGTACCTGCCCTGCCCCGAGGTTTTGAGGCCCCCTACACCCCTTCTTTCCCCCTTCCCACCCCAGGATGCTGGGGAGACGGCCTTTCTCCCTTCCAGAGTGGACCTCGCAGGAGCCTGTCTGTGCTCAGTGGAGGCCTGTGTGTAGACAAGACACTGTGGTGGATATACCTGTTACCCCCTTGCTAAGAAAAATGTCCCCCGTCTCTCTTCAGAGAAAGAAGGATAACGAGGAATGTCCCTACTCTCCACCTCACCAGGGTGACACGAAAATGAAGACGGTAATGTTTATGATAGGCGCCCTCACTCAGGTGACAGGCAAAGCCATGTTATGTGTACTGTTATGGTCATCGCCATGTCCCTGTGCGTCCATCGCTCTCTCGCACACATGTCACAGGAGTAAAGATGGTCTCCCGGGGAAAAGACAACAGTCAGACCTCTAAGGAGCAAATTCACAGGATCTCTCTCACTCGACAGGATGTCAAATTCTAGTTTCTTCGGGCATTGTTCATGCTTCATTCCAAAATGAGGAAATCTGGGAACTGGGCTATTTGTGGGCATAGGGGGGGCTGGGACAGATCGGAATGTTTCCATTAATATTTCAAAAAATGCAAAACTTGGCAGGCTTCTGATTGTTTGATTTATACAGACCCGTGCTACCTGGTAGCCACCAGCCACGTGTGGCTAGTAAAGCATCTGAAACGTGGCCGGCCCGAGTTAATATGTGCCACAAGCACAAAGCAGACACTGGCTGTTGAAGACATGGAATGTAAAAGAGCACGTAAAAGACCTTATTAATAATTCATATGATTACGTGTTGAAATAATAGCTTGCATATGTTTATTTAAATCTTATTAAAATGAATTGTAACTGTTTCTTTTTATTTTTTAACATGGTATAGGATGGCCCTCCTCTACCATGGCTCCCAGAAAATAGAAAATGCCATATGCAGCTGCATCTGTGGCTTGCATTGTATTTCTCCTGGACGGCCTGCAACAGACTTAAGAGAAGTTACTGAGTGTCCTAACGCGTTCTTGTGGTTATCTCCACTTTTCACTGTTTTTTTTTAAGCTTTCTTTTTTTATATCTAATTCTGCAAATTGTAGGAACTGGTAAAGTAAAAACAATTTTTATTTATGAAATGCAAATGAATAGTGTCTGGTGGAATGTAACTGATCGTTGCTCCACGGGTGTACGCTTTTGCATTTCTGTGTAAATTCATCTCAGCATTCCTCACTGTTCGTATATGCGTGGTTTATTGAATTCTTTGACCCCATGATGACAGTTTACTTGTTTCCTCATTAATTAATAAATTAAAACAATCTTTAAGTAAATTTATTTTATATTTGTATGAGAGTCCCAATTTTATCTTTCTAAACGATACTAGAGAATTTAGGAGTTCCTGGTCTTTAAGATGAACTCCTACTCCTACGGCCCCAGGGGCAGAAGTACTGCATACTACTTCTGAAACCCTGAGAAGGGAGATAGGATGGGTTTTTCTATTCCAAGTTGTTTTTTGTTTTTGTTTGTTTTTGTTTTTACTGGATGGTCGATTGCTGCTTAACTCATCTACAGAACAAACTAAATTTGAGTTACTTTGAAGTTGGTGAGCCAGCCAGGGAATCCTTCCCCACTCCCAGCCGAATGTCTGATTCTAAGGGAAGATGTATTGAGAGTTGAATAACGAAAGAGAAACTTAGCGGACAGCTCATTAGGGAGGTGTATACTGTGGATACTGATCAAACACCCAGTCACATAAAAACCCTAAGTTTAATGACAAAACACATTTAGAAGCAAGTGGGTTTTATGCTTTGTTTGTGCCCCTTCTTTCTTTTTTAAATAGATATTAAAAAGTGAAGCCAGCCCCATTCTTATTTTACTTTGTTGTCATTTTCCAAAAGGAACTGATATCCTTCAAGGTATGACAAGATAGGCCAAACACATCAGTACTGATTTCACATTTCCAGTTACTCCTGTGGAAAAATAAAATGGATTTGAACAAACACGAACAGATTAAAAATATCCAATAGGTGGTTTCATCCACTCTCCTTTAAAACAAACGAAACATGACACTTGGGATGTATATGCTTTGTTCTTTTTCCTTATTTTCTTAAAAAGAAGTTGGCTTTTATTAGCAGAAAGATCATGAAATTTTGTGAATACTGGTCTCCAGCATTTAAGTTTACTGGTCTTTCACCAGCAGGGACGTCTGATTTTTATGCATCGGCAATTCTGAAAATGAAACGTCCAGTCTATAAATGCAGAACAGGCCACTTACGCATTTCATGTTTTGTGGGCTGTTTTATTATATAAAGCAACCACCTTGGAGACTGAATTTAAAGTACAATTAAGCAATATTCTCACCTACATAACCAGCCCATATAGAATTCTTTGCTGCTTTGGCTCTTTGGGAAATTCCACGAGGAGGCTTTGTGGCGTACAGCGTTCGATCCAGGTATTTTTAATGTCATAATTTGCTTGGTGATATAATCAAGAAAAACAAAATATGCCTTTTTATAACTTTCAGCTGTTTGGAATTAATTTTTGAAGTTTAACTTGGCTACAAGATGCATTTTTATATTAAAAACACTTTATATATTGTGTGAGTATGAATTTGTGAACTATTTACTTCAGAATACGAACATTGTCTATTTAAAAGTTGATTTCATTAAATTAAAACTTTTGATGAAATCTTTTCAAATTTCAAATGTGTTTTTAATGTATCTTATTAAAGAGTTTGGGTGTATCTTAATACTCAATAAAATGGGGGAGGGGGAATGAACTGATATTAAATCTTCTATCATTATTCAAAATTAATGGAATACTGTGCTTTAAAAATAAAACCAAGGCTTTATCTGCATGAAAAATTTACTTCTTATGGAACAACTTTAATCTTGACCCATTTTCCACCAAAAGGAGTTGTCATATATACACTTTAGCTTTTTCTTTCATTGCTATTGTTCTCCTAGGTTGATTTAACGTGTTTCTCAAAAGAATTTTGTTGCAGTGATGATTGACAGTTAAGAATACAGACAGACAGATGCAAAGATACAGATTTCTCCTGGAAATTGAAGAATTAAAGAATCTTTTCCAGGAAATTGTTTGGTTTTTATTAACTTGACAATATTTAAAAGATTCATCAAAAGATGATGTCTTCATCATCTGCTGTCTATTCAGGACTGAAAAGTTTTGGAAACAAAAAGTTACTATTTATCACATAGGACTGTAATGTTTATCAACACCATCGGTCACATAAATAGTACTGCATACTACTTATGACACATGGCTTCCTGTGTGGAGGGTCTCCATTGTTTAACATGTCCATTATTTGTGTGGAAATAGCTAAGAAAGAGGTAAATTCAGGAACCTTAGGTATTTCAGATAATTGTAATATGAAGTCTAGCCAATCCATGAAATGCCCGTAATTGCTGGGCTAACTTTTGTACTTATTTTTATTTCTGAAGAGAGATCTTTATCAGAATTTCAAAAGTATTCTTAACCCTTCCCCTTCAAAAAAGATTCAGAATACGTCGCTAGCAGCTTGTTTCTATACTATCCAGATGAAAATGAAGGTTTTTGAGAATAATAATTGGTCCATATGCTGCCCAATTCAATCCAAGGGCTATAATTTTCATACAGTTTGGCAGTGTATAGCGTTAAGGAGACGTAGTTCTTTAAATGGTATGCCATCTCAAACCTCTTTTCTTCAAATCCAAGGCCCCCTTTCTTTCGAGCATCATACCTGCTTGTTCCCAGTTGTTCCTACCTTCTCCCCCTGAATTAGCCAAAGAACACCTCCTGGTACCCCTGACTTCAGGAGGCACAGATAATTCTGACGGTCGGGTACACAGGCAGACCTGCTATCCATTTAAGAATGAATCAATATCTGTTCATACAATGAGTCTGTGTCAGAAACAAGTTATGAGAGGAATATTATGCTGTTGAAAAGGGGTTTTATTAATTTAGAAACCCAGGGTTCCAGTATTTTTAACAACATTTGTGAGAAAGTAATGAAGCATTTACAATCAACTATGATAGAGACGATACTGTGAAAGCCCACGTTTGCTGGCACCATTCCAGAAGTTTCCCCACAATTATCTCCAATTTCTCCTCCTTCAGCACATCCCTGACTCCTGAAGCAAAGGCACAGTTCAACCTGCTCGTGGGCAGATGTGAAGGAAACTGCAAAGCAACCTCTGTAGAGTGACCATCTTGCAGGAACGCGTGTCTGGGCTCCCAGTAAAAGGGGATGGAGAGACTGGAGATGGGGGAGCGGGGGTAAGTAGGGGGGCTCTCTGTCACAGTCTGGAGTTCTTGGACAGCATTATCTCCCCGTTTTACGCAGACAGAAGTCATCTCGAGAAGTGAGGAAGTTTCGGAGACAATCAGAAAGAGAGAACTACAGACGAGGAAGTTGTTCATGCAGCTCGCTCCTCATCTCGCTATTGGCAGACTTTTTCTCTGCCTCCCACGCTAATGACAACCCCGTACAAAAGACAAACCTTTTCCAGATGCTTGGGTGAACCATGCGATGCTGGTTCCACTTCTTCCCAGCGCCAACATTGCTAAAGGCCACCAGCAGCGTAGGGCGCGACCAGGGTGCTCCTCGTCTGACGGTGCTAGTTTATGCTCATGGCGAAGAGCTTTATTTCCTTCTCTCTGAAACATTGCAAAATAATACAAATATTGTATAAGTCCATACACATAGAAGTCCTTGTGTGTATTTTTTCTCTCTCTGTAGATGATAACTAACTTTTGGTGAGGGACTTACAATTTAAAATGCATGCAACAATTCATTTGCACAAAAAATCTTTCAAAGTTGCTAGAATAATTATAATAATAGCTATAATTGTAATTGTTCTTTTCCTGAGTTTTATAAATAAAAACATTGAAGCATGGGCTCTATTTAATCATCCAAGTCATACGTGGCGGAGCAGGAACGTCAGAATGCAAACCACTGAACCTTAAATGCCTGCTTTCTCCCTCCTTTTGGAATGACAGCAGGATAGAATAACACGTGTATATTTTGTTCATTAATAAATTATGTTTGATTTTTTTATTTAGTAAAAAAAATCAAACGTAATTTATTAATGACGTAGTTTGGAGAAATACACTGTTTTGTGTATTCTTTAAAATCCTCTGCTCAGAGAACTTAAAGTTCAGACTTCTATGTGTATGGACTTATACAATATTTGTATTATTTTGAAATGTTTCAGAGAGAAGGAAATAGAGTTCTTCGCCATGAGCATAAACTAGCACCATCAGGCAAGGAGCTGGTACCAACCCAGCACCCTGATCGCGCCCTATGCTGCTGGTGGCCTTTAGCGACATTGCCGATTGGAAGAAGTGGAACCAGTATCACATGGACTTAGCTGGGAGTCTGTGCCATCTCCCAGAGTGCACCAGGGGACACTTGCTCCTGGCACTTCCTTCCTCTCCCCACTGGACGCCTTCAAGAATTCAGCCTGGGCTGTTGGTGCTTGGCTTGTAATGGGAACACTGGCCATTTCTATTTGACTCATGGAAGAGGTGAAGCAAAGAGAGGCTGTCAGACATCTACAGCAAACCTAGAGAATACCAGAATCTTCCCATGATGCTGTGTGCTTGCTTCCGATGGCTTTATTTTCCTTTCAGCTAAAGTCAAAGATGAGCCTCAGAACAAAAGAACCTTTGCAGACAATTTTATCCTAAGAACTAGGCTCCGTTTCCGACACAGCATGGCCTCTCACGGATACAGACTGCTTTCCAACAACAGATGGGTCTATAAGTGAGAAGAACCCCTGCGTGTGCCTGGTGGCATGCAGACTTCATCAATTGTCCATGTGGTTCCGACTGCCGTGGAGGGACCACACCACACGACACTAATTCAATTTCCTCTGTAAGGCGCCACCTCTCCATCAGCCCTGGTGTTCTGGCGTCCACGGTTAAGATGCAGACCCCCATCAGACCAGCAGGAATGCTACGAGCTATGTGGAGATTTGCCAAAATAACAAGCCAGCATTGCAGAGAGGGTCGTGATAACGCGATTTCAGTTTCATACCATCTGTCTCCAGGTTTCTTTCAGTACCAGGATGGGTACTGGCTTAGGAGAACGGTCAGAATACCAGGGTTCTGGAATGTTCTGCATGGGGTTGAAAGGAGCAGGCATCCTGTGAACTCCATGGTTGGTAGTTGCCACAGGGAAGTGAACAAGATTGCTGCTTTCCATGAAGAGATGTACTTGAGCCCGGCTGGTGTGGCTCAGTGATTGAGCGTCAACCTATGAACCAAGAGGTCATGGTTGGATTCCTGGTCAGGGCACATGCCTAGGTTGCGGGCTCCATTCCCAGTGCGAGGCGTGCAGGAGGCAGCCGATCAGTGATTCTCTCTCATCATTGCTGTTTTTATCTCTCTTCCCCTTTCTCTTCTGGTCTGAAATCAATTTTAAAAAAATTTTTTTAAAGAGATGCACTTGAAAATCCTCATGTCAGTGGTGTTACCCTCAGGCACTGGCTTCGTGTCTGAGAGGCTGGGACAGGGATGTCAGATTCCACGGGCAACCAGGGAAAGGGCAGTAAAAGCTACGCCGGCATTCTCAGCAGGGAGCATGCTCTGTTCTTGGGAGAGGGAAGCCTTACCACCTATTGAACTGCAATCCTGCCAACCTCTTTCTCCAGCAAGTCTCCCCATTCCAACAGGACCTAAGCCCATGCAACAAAAACAACAAGGAAGGCTTGTTTTGGCCCATGAGTCAGAGATTTTTTTTTAAACGGTGGATTAGTTTACACAAGCTCGTGGGTGATTATTTTCTTTACTCCCAGGCAATCAGGATTCATTGATACAATAAAGGTCTGAAAACCCTAAAATGTTGGTCCAATTCCCAACTCGGACACAAAGAAGCTAGATGAGCCGCGAGAGAGTATGTAGAAAATCAACCACAACTTTCCTGTCTGCCCAACAGGGTTGGGGTGCCACTGGGACGTGGTGTGCATTTAAAAAATTGTGTTCCAAATGCTAATTATTCGCCAGTTCGTGTGCCATATCACGTCTCTTGACATCAGTAAGTTGATTGCTCACAGGATGATGATACTGGTTTAACTTTTAAATGTGGGTTTCAGAAGTCTAAGTTTCAAAGTCATCAGAGAAACAGAATATTGGAAGTAGAAAAAACTTGAGGCAAGAATCATGTGAACTTTTCCTTATTTCACCAGAGAGGTTAGTTAGTGGTTGGCCCAGGCCACCAACAGGGTTAGGGACAAGCTAGGACAAGAATGCTGGCCTTTCCCTTTGATCTGAACCACATTCTGTAAGCCACGTTGCGTTGATAGGCCTGCTTTCTGTGATGATTCCGGGGAAAGATCTTAGTGTGGCTTTTTCATGGACGGAGTTGGGTGATCTGAGGCCACGAGCAAAGGGGACGTTTCGAGACATTCCTGTCACGCACACCACGCATTTCTCAATGACAGAACTGCCAACGTCTCCTATCAGTCGCTGAGTCGCAGAAAGCACGAAAATAAACAAAGCCTGACAACTCTGTTCCCGTGTTATGACCTGCTCACCTCCCTGCCACTTCCAACTTCACCCCCGTCTGAGTGGCTCCATGTTATTGAAGTCAGCAGGACCTCGGAATCAGGCCATGGGTCTGAGCTCTGCAAGCTCAGGGCAGGGCTGGCACAGAGGAGCGAGGCCACCGTTAGTCTCAAAATTTCCAAGTGTTCCTTCCCTTATTCTTTTCTTGTTTGTTAATCCTCTCTCGAGGATATTTTTCCACTGATTTTTAGAGACAGTGGGAAGGGGGAGAGACACACAGCAAGAAACATCCATGTGAGAGAGGCACAGTGATTCATTCCCTCCCTCAGCTGCCCCAGCTGGGGCTGGGGATCGAGCCTGCACCTGGAATTTAACCTGCGACCCTTCTGTTCAAGGGCCAATGCTCTCACTACTGAGCCGAACCGGCTAGGGCTCCCTCTCTTATCCTAATCACTTCGTGTCCTGCAATCACAAAGGTTCTCACTGTGATCATTATTATTTC
Source organism: Murina feae (assembly GCA_004026665.1). Classification (NCBI taxonomy): domain Eukaryota; kingdom Metazoa; phylum Chordata; class Mammalia; order Chiroptera; family Vespertilionidae; genus Murina; species Murina feae. Next base: position 10,942 of record PVJC01003764.1, on the reverse strand, counting down.
CTGAAGCACTTATTCTGCAATGTTGCAGTGGACAACTTTAACAAGAGCATGGGTAACCCCTGAACAAAATACAACGGGAATCCTACTTACAGTTTACTATGAAGGATGCTAACAACCCTGCACCGACTTTACTTAAAATGCCCCTTTGTGGACAAATGTGCACAGCTGCATTTTCCACAATCACGTCAAAGCAGAAGCAACTCAAACAAGCGCCAGCCGCCTGCCACAAGATGTGTCTATCTCTGCGGCGGGACGCTATCCAGCAGTCACGACAAAGCGAGGTACATGCTGATGCCTCAACGAGCTGCGCCAAGTGAGAGAAGCCACGCAAAGAAAGACTGCATATTGTTCGGTTTCATTTACATGAGGTGTCCAGAAAAGGCAGATCTCTAGACAGAGAGGAGATTAGTGGTTGCTCAGGGCTGGGGGTGGAAATGGGGAGCAACTGCACCTGGGCACAAGGTTTAATTTAAAGTCAGGTGGTGGTTGGAAATTATGCTCAATAAAGCTTTTAAAAGAAACAACCATGCAACAGGCACCCAGCTCTTAGCATGGAGGGCATTGCTGGAGGACGGTGATGTCTGGTGTGATGGGGCCTCCTGACTGAGGGAGCAGGAGTTTCCCTCACCCAGCCACCCTTTCCCCTCTTCCCCCTGAAGAGCCAGGACCTGCAAGTCAGGGTGGGACATGATGCAACAATTTACAAAATCAACGGGGGCCCTCGCAGGTGAAGTCTGACAAAAAACCTCAGTTCAGGGACAAATGCACTCAAAGGGGAAAGCCCATGGCAGTGGCAACAATTTAGATCTGCAATTAAGACACTTGAAGTATTTAGGGCTGACAAGGAGTTAAAGTAAATGTTGATTCAGTTGCAGAGTTTCCAGAGTCATAGCCTTGCAACGGGGCCTTGCACAACTGCAGGGTTTTATTTATTTATGCATTGTTATTGTCTTTAAAATATTCTCTTCTTCCCCCCATCCCCCCAAAAAAATTTTCCAAGCAGCTCTGGGACCCTTAGTGGGGGAGACTGGAAACAGGTCTGAAAAATGCATCCAAGATAATTTCAAAAAAATCACCCTTTAACGAGTACCATATTCCCTCCAATTTTCTCTTATATACGACCCACCAGTTTGCAAATAGCGATGTATAAAGAATGCATTGAATGTGGCGAAAGTTGAAGATAGCCCCTGTGGATAAGACCTAATGGACGCCATCCTGAAATAATACATACAGCTCGGCCTCCAGACATGTGTCTTCAATTGAAAATAATTCAGCAATCATGTTCAACCCAAACCTGATTACACAAAATGGGGCTTTTTAACTCCCAGACTTGGATCCAATTTTGAGGCCACAGAAAGGAGGGGGCGGATAGCATGTGCCATGTTTATATACTCCAGATACTGTGATTAAACGATCCACACACACATTTAACTGTTTCTGTGAGCTTATCAAAGCCAAATTAATATTTTCCACCTATAAACAGTTGTCTCGCCTTTGTGAGAACTTATGGGAAAGTCCTGGGCTGAGACGCACAGGGAAGGGAAAGAATCTGAATGTCAGAATATTCCAGTTTCCGAAGCACTGAACTGGGTCTCGTTCTCCAGTTTCTTGGAGGCTGGGAGGGAGGAGACAGGACTGGGCAGAGCAGGCAGTAGATTGCCCTGCACGGCTGTGGTCTCAGAAGATGCTCCCTGCATCCTCTTCGATCTCTACTTTGCTGCCAGCTCCCTCCCTTCCCCCTTTTGGCCTCCTTTCTATAGGCCAGTTGGGCCTCTGCCTGTATGGTGATTTCTGGGAGGCTCAGCCTTTTCCTTGGAAAGACGGCTCAATATTGAACGGCTTCCATGATGAGGTACTTATTACTTCCAATCCCTTTGATCAGAAGAAATAGTAGATAGAAAAGTGTTTGGTGAGTGAGAAGATTGTCAGACAGAGGAGATCCGAGGTGGCGGCGGGGTAGAGGGAAGCTGCCTGCACCTCCACCCAGTGCCAAACCAGATTTACAACTAAATTATAGCTTCATCGGCCTGAACAACAAGCTGAAGTCCAGCTGAACAGAAGCACTATCACCAAAGGTCTACGGAAGAAGCCACGTAGAGAATAAATAATATTGAATGCAAACTGTAATTGAAAAATAAATAGTGTTTAAAGAAGAAGGAGAAAAAAGATTGTCAGATAAATACAAAGGCCCAGTTCAATTTGAATTTCAGATAAGCAACAAATCATTTTTACTATGTGTATGTCCCAAAGATTGCACAGGACAATGGTCTCAAATTTAGGCAGCCAGAACCTGGGCATTCTAGAAATGAAAGTTTTTGCTTGTGTGTGGTTTGCCAATAAAATGAACACATTTCGAATGGGTGATCTTCTTTTTAAATTGGGAATGTTTCCACTTTCCTTTTTTGTTTATAGAGCTTGTGGGTTAAAAGAAGAAAGCAGGTACTGGCTGAGGAAAGACTTCTGATTCTGACTTATGACTTTAGAGTAGGGGGCAGGGAGTGGCAGGTAAGCTCCACTGGAGTGCGTACTGGGCAGGTGGCTGCTGGTGGTGACAAACTCCACAAACTGGTTTGTCTCAATAAATCTGTCACTAAGAACAAAATAGCAAAATTTGCAAGTGATTTGTCCCCCTCTCGGTATTATCTCTTTAGTAACTTCTCTTTTGGTCACTTGCATAGCAGGTGGGAGAAAGTGGCTTGAAAATCAATGCTCAGGGATTCTGGGTAAATTGACTAGGCCCTCAACTACCTGTCACTCGTGGGAATATCAACTATCAGTATGTGCTGGGCCAAGGATGGAGTTGAGATTCATGGCTCCACTTCCAGGAGGGGAAACCTAGACTTGAACTTCTGGGGTTCTCCAAGGTGCAATTTCCTGCTCTCTGGTGGACCCCAAATTACCTTCAGTTTATCAAACTCACATGTTCAAGAAGAGATGCTATCTTCACTTCTTTCTCTTCCTTCCTTTCTTCCTCAATGAAGAAGATTCTTCCAAAATTTATTTTTAGGGTCTGTTCTGTGTCACAAAAGCTTGCTGTTTGCCCTTGAAGAGCTTCAAAAAATGATGAAGGCAATTAAAAGGATTGATGCGTCAGGGAGAAGCTGGGCAGGGAAGAAGGCCAGGATGAACAAGGCACCACGGAATGAGTACAGGGGAGTAAACAGATGACTGAGGGGCCCTATTGCTGCAATATCACTGGGTAGAATCCAACCACAGCAGGTGTAGGAGACACGGAAAATTTGGTTGGCTGAGAAGTTTCAAAATATGCCCATCCTTGTCATCCCGCAGTAGATGGGAGTTGTCTCTTTATGTCAACCATGGAAGGGCTGCTTTGAGACATTTTTATGAGCTTCATGTGCGTCTTTTCTCTTTTACAGCCACATTTCAGAGCAAAGTAGAGACCAATCTTAGTATTTTTCTATTTAAAGGGCTCTCTCTCTCTCTCTCTCTCTCTCTCTCTCTCTCTCTCTCTCTCTCCCCTCCCTCCTTCCCTCCCTGTCCTTTCCACTTTCTCTAAAAATCAATGGAAAAAGTTTCCTCGGGTGAGGATCAACAACAGAAAGTCATAGAATAACAAGGACAGATAATCCATACTCACTTGTGTTTCTCAGGCAGGGAAAGCACGAGTAAATGAAATACACAGACCTGCCTCAAGCCACACAAGCTCCAAGGCTTCTGCTGCTGCCCCAAGAGTGGATGACATTTCCCATTTCCCTCTTTGGGTGAAAGCAGAGAAGTAAGTCATGGGCATTGTAGTAGTCCATCACATCTTGGTTTTAAGTCATGGGATTGTTTTTTTTCTTTCTACTAAGAAATAAAGAAAGCATTGTCATAGAAACACCCAAACTTCAGAGACATTCACATGTTGAAACATGCATGTCTCCGAATCCATGAAAAACAGATAATTCTGCTTAATGCTTGGCCCAGGGCTTTGCATAGGTAGTCAATAAATATTTGTCACACGAGTGAGTAAACATAGATGACAAGCAGAAATCTTTGGGTTTTGTAATGCTTAGGGTCAGTCTCTGAGAACAGAAGACAGATCTCTGCTTGACATTTTAAGTAGCACTGAGAAGAGCAGGTTGTGAAAAAACAATGACCCACAAACAAAACCCAGGTTGCAGAGTCTGCTAGTCTACCCCCAGGGTTATCTATCCTCATAGGTCTTATATGTTCATGAAGAAATAATGATTTTTATCATCCCCACTGTGCCCATTACACAGAGATCTTTCTCTGAATAATCAAAGAAGGGATGGTTTCGTACAAGAATCACACTGAAATGTGTACAAATGTGCGAATACGTCTGTGTATGTTAAGGAAGGCAGATGGACATAAACACATCACAGAGAGTAAAAAACTCCTTTAACAAAAGCTTGCTGGTTTAACACATCAGCAAGCAGCACACACTCGTGATGAACCCACAGATCTCAGACAGCAGCTTGCAGCTCTGAGTCTCCTCTCTTCAATAAAGACAGGCGATATGATGCCACTTCCAAGTCCCCCAAAATATAGCTGACTTTTCCACAGAGCTGGTCAGACTGCTGCAGGCAAATCACCTCCAGGTCAGAACCCCACCCACAATAACCTTCAGAGCATTTGTGAAATCTGGACTCACAGGGTGACAGATCCAGAATATAGATGTCACTGAATAGCCTGTCCTACTTGAGCTTATTTTTTAAATTCTCAACCGGTAATAAGGATGTATTCTCTGATATCGACCTCCTGACAAATAGCTCCTAGTTTATCTTTTCAGGGTTCCTGCAAGAAAACCAAGAAGATCTTCATTTCAAAGTACACAGATGTGTGAGCAAGCATCTTTATACCAAAAGGATGGGAGATAATGATGTCAAATAGGATTCAGCTAGATGACAGGGCAGGGAGGATGCTGTGTGGAACTCAGGGGACTCACCGCCACGTCCTAATATGTCCTTGCCCAGTCACCCCTGGCAACGGGAAACCAAGGCAATAAAGGCAAGGCCACCAAATACTCAGGTCATCTGGATCAAAGATTTGGCCATCCCATCAGATAAAGGATCTATCCAATGAGTTTCTGGTAGAGTGTGGGGAACATGGAAAGGGTGGTGGAGGAAGGCCACTGTATTTACTAGGTGGGGCTCTTGACCAACTACAGAAGTGGGATTTGAAGTAGGATCCTCTTTCTGCCACTGTCTGCATATTTCCCCAGGTCTGAGAAGTAAAGAAGCAGAAGGCGACTTTTAATAGTGCAACGAATGGTGGCACTACCATCCCAAGTCCCATAGAAGGGTAGTACTATGGGGGGAATGACACATAAATAAATTGTGCTTGAGTGGGCATGGGCTTATCTATTTGAATCTCCTCAAGAGCTTGAATTTCAGTCACATCTGTCATCCTACGTGGACCTCTCCCAAGGTAAGCATTCCTTCTCTCAGATAATTCAGTGTAACTTAACCCTTTAGGAAGAGCAAAACTGTTTCCTGGACCTAACTTGATAGACACTCTATATCTGTGGGTTCTGTAAGTTATGCTGCTTGGTGCTTCCCTTCATATCTCTTCCTCCACACATTCTTCCTCCTCTTTGGGCCTTTGGTGGCCATTCCCTAAGTTTTCAAGAGAAAAATTTAAAGACAACTATTTCAATAAGGCTTGTTATGTTCTTAGTCAAGGATCTTTATCTCCTGCTAATTCTTCCTTATAAAAGTTTAAAAATCCATTCCCCTCTTGAGCCACACTACCTGGGTTTGAATCCTCACTCTGCTATTTAGTACTACATGACCTGGGAAAAGTTACTTAAACTCTCTGTGCTTCAGTTTCCTCATCTGTGAAGTAAGAATGATAGCAGTGTTACGGGACTTTTATGAGGACTGAATAAGATTATATGAGAAGTGCTTAGAAAGGTGCCTGTTCCCTTGTGACAACATTGCTTTATCAAGAGGAAATTAAGGACTTGTTGATATGACGTACCATACCACCAACTGAGCCTCTCCACAGAAGGAAGAGAATGAGGCAGATGCTAAGGCCTCCTCTCTCTGACATCCTCTGGTTGTAGTTGCAATGCAGTGACAGGCTTGCCTTTGAACTTGAAAATGGTCCTTGGTCCACTGCCCTGCCCATAAGAAGGCAGGAGACTGACAGCCCACATGGAACCAAAGCTCTTTAAGCAAAAGAGCTCACCCGACTGTCAAGTGTGACCCAAAGAACTCCCATGAGAAGCCATCTTCCAATTCTCAGGAAAGAAAGCAAAGCTGTCTGATAGCTTTCAAATTTACACAAACCAGGTCTCCTCCACCCCCCTTTCTAAGTATCTCAAGCCAAATGCATTCTCCATGTCAGCAGAATTTCACATACGTTATGCAAAAGCACATCGCTGGAAGCCACAGAAAAGACATAAAATAATGCAAACTGGGCCTCTGCATGAGCCTGGCAAGATGAATGGAGTGGGGGCACAATTAGCTAGCCGAGGCGACAATGGTCACTGAGGCAATATAACTCATGGGAGGTGTCTAGTTAGACCAGCACACTTGCAAGGTGGGAATCTAGTGATTCAAAAAAGGGACAGGCAAAGAAAAATTGTGGGGGGCTACGACCCAGTAGGGAGAGAGAGGACAGACTTGGAGAGCGGGGCAGAGGGAGAGGAGCTCACAGGTGAAGGCCCAGCATTGGTTTTGAACAAGGACAGAAAATGCAAGTGTCACCTTTTGAATCCTTGCCCTGGCATCTTGAGCCAGCTGTTGATGCTGCTTGAGCCTAAATGACAAAGGGCTGTGGGTTACATGGAAAACTGTCTGGGCCGCCCCTCGGCAGATGGGAGAACCACGTGGAAGCGAGATGAGCGGCTGCCTGGTGGAGAGAGCGCGCCTCAGTCTTTCCTGCTCAAGGCGTTCAGAGCCTGCGTGGGGTATAAACACAGACCCTCATCTGGAGGTGGCTCCATCATGAACAAAACAGCCATTAATAACAACAAAACCCTTTTCCTTCTCACAGATGTAAGAGACAAATTTCCTTTTCCAAGAAATGGCTCGCCGGTTTTCATTCTGGAGGCCTGGGTTGCAGTAGGTGTGAGAGAAGGCTGCGAGGTTTCTCCTGCACCCTCACAGCCCACCCTGGGCACCCTGAAGACACTATCGCCTCCAGGGAGTTGGGCACAGGTGGGCACAGATGGAATAGCAGAAGTGAGCAGAAAAGCAGCCGCCCAGAGGGAAGCCTGGCCCTCTCCTCCAGGAGGGACACTGGCCAAAATGAGAGGTTTCTGTTGAAATAGCAGCTCCCTACTTCTCCTTGAAGGGTTCGATTGAGGGATGGAGCTCAGAGAGCTCCAAGCAGCCAGCAAAGGACCCCCTGTCCCGAGAGAACAGCACTCACCAAACAGCTGCGGGAAGGCAGACGGGGGCCATTTTGAAATCACCCTCCCTTGAGTCACAGGCTTCTGGGAGCCAGAGAGGATTTCCATAAAGTCTGGGCATTTTTGGAAACCATTCCACTAAACTTGCATCCTAGGGGGAGTCATAACCCAGCACATAGATACTCAAAGTCATAATAATCATTATAATAACCATAATAATGATGACAATAATACTAGCTGTATTCATGAGTACAATCATAATAAAATCTAATACGTATTTAATGCTTACCATGTGCCCACCACTGTGTTAAGCACCTTACATGCATTTTCTCATTTAGTCCTCAAACAAGACTGAGGTAGAGACTATTATTAGCTTCATTCTGGAGGTGATGAAGCTGTGGAGCAGGGAAGAGAAAGTCCTCGCAAAGGTCATGGTGGTAGATGGATTAGCAAAGTGGTCACCCCTCTTTACTCTTCCCAGTACTCACACTCCGCAGTGTGGCTCTGCAGCTTCTGGCTGGTCTCCAGGCCTGCTTTTAACCAACCGAAGGAGGCTTTGCTGACAGTGTCCCCGTTCTGAGCCTAGACCTCCAACATATCTACTCTTTCTCTTGGAATTCTGGGAGGATGCCAGGTGTACAAACCAGGACTAGCTGCTGGAGGATGAGGGACCACTTGGAGCAGAGCTAAGCTGCCCCAACTGAGACGATCCTAGACCAGCCAGCCTCCTGCAGACACTTAGCAGTCCAAAGAGCTCAGATGAGTCTGGCTCAGATTAGCAGGACCACCAAGCTGATCTGCCAAACAGTGAGCAATAATAGATGGTTATTGTTTTAAGCCTAGTTATTAATTACATAGCAATTAATAACTGAAACAATCACCCACGTAAGGCTAACGTTCCAACCAGTTTCTTTACTCCAAAGTTCTCTTTGCCTTTTGACCCTTAATCTCTAGTGACACACTCCCATGTTCCCCATCATTCTCGCCAACATTATCTTCTCCAATTCCGCCATTCTCTTTCCAGTAGGTTCCAGCAGCAGGTATTGCTGGCTGCTCACTGATATTCATTTGTTGACAATATATATAGGGATACAAATAGGGATCCTGACTCTAGGGGCAAATCTTGATTGAAAACACCAGCCATGGTGACTGCAGTCCCTTCACTGGCCATTGAACAGGGGAAAAGATGGGACCCATTTCTGACTATGAGATAGAAGGGTGGGCCTGCTGAGGGCTTTTGGAAAAGATTTCCTTTTTTTCAGAGGACAGAAACTCTAGAACATACAGTCTTGTTCTGATTTGGCTTGCTGTCCATCATCTTGCAACATGAAGGAGCAACCTGAGGCTGAAGGTAGCTCTGAGGATGGCAGACACAGAGGCTGAGGTCACCGGGATCCCTCAGACACTGCGATAGAACATGCCTGGGCCCATATTGGTTTTCCTTCGAACTTTCTCTTTTGTTCAAGCCAGTTGGATTTGTTTTAAAATAGAAACCAAAAGCTTCCCGTTAACAGAGTTCCAATGATCAGTTACAAGGATCCAGCTATCTATCTGGTTGTTGTGTCCTTTATTCCTGCAAAATACAAAGTCAAAGCCCTTTATTCCTACAGTAACCAAACTAAAAGTGCAGAGGAACTGAAACTGATTTCCCGAGACAGAACCCTGCCCTGTGGAGCCCCAGGCTACTGAGCCATGCTGCTCTGTGTAGCTGACGTCAGCAAGAAAAAGCTACCTCAGGACTCAGAGCAGGGTGACTGCAGGGTGGGGTGATGGGAGAAGACTTGGGACGTTCTGGGGAACATGACTGAAGTGCGGCCTGAGACCCAAGGAGATAACAGATGCTCAACTAATGCATGTTCTTGGGGTATCCCCATTTCAGTTGGTCCCAACAGTTCCTCTACTTCCAGGAGGCATGTGCCTTTACTCAGTAATGACACTCACAATATTTAACCACTGGTATGCTCAGATGCAGATCAATCAAAAAACCAAGGCTCCTGCAGTTCTGGGCAGGGTCTTGGAGGCCCCTGTTTTGGATCTTGGGAAAGCTGGGGGTTGTTATGTGGAAAGGATGTTCTTGAGGAAGGGTCAGGGCAGAAAGGGTAGAAGAAGATGGATATGGTCGGGCAGGTGGATGGGCAGTTGGGACAATGAGTGTTCACCAGTTTGAACTTATTTCCCAAAATGTAACACAAATTTTAACATCGTGTGTAGCCATACCAGGGCATAGCAAACTATTCTATTCTAATACATATTACATTCTGTGTGCATCTGTCTGCACTGCCAGCTAGCACATCCCAGAGGCCAAAGGCAACTGTGATGCTCATTTGCATATTCCCAGCACTCAGCACACCCCACCCCCAGCACACGGGCCATCTCAACGCAGTTGGATGAATTGAGCAGAATCAACAGTGTAAACCCCGAGACCCGTTCTCTTCACCTTGTCCAGATTCTGCATAAAGAACAATCTGACTGGTCACAGCCATTTTTTTCCTGTGAAACAATTATTTCTTTGGAGCAGAGTTATGGAGCGCTAAGGTGACCTCTGACGTTCCAACCTCCTTCGCCCTGAGATAGCAGCTCAAGATTAAAGTGTCTCATTGAGGAGAGCAGATGGCAGAGCGAGCTGGGGGGAGAGAGCAGCCCCTGCGTCTCTCAGGCCTTGCAGCACGCTGTGCGCTAAGCTGCCAGGCCTCCATCATCATGAGTGATTCCACAGTTCTCATTTGACTGAGAAAGGGCGCACAGCCCTGCCCCACACAACCTGGCCCTGGGGAACTCCGAAAATAAGCCTGCAATCCCAGGGCTTGGACACTGTCTCCTTCTCCAAGGCACTGCTGTGTCCTATTCATCTTTGCCCCCAAACCAAGCATGGCAGGGGGTCATCTGCTGGGAGCAAGAGCGAGGGAATGAATGCATGTGTGAGTGAATGAATGAGCGAGGGAGGGCACCCTCCTTTGCAAGCAGGTTAGGTATAGCGAGCGTGAGATGAACTTGGGAGTCCTAGTATGTGCACTCACGTCCAGGTTTTGTCATTTCGTGGCTATTGACTTCAAGCAAATTCCTTGACTTCCATAAAGTTGTTTCTCGGGTACAAATAAGCATGATAAAACCAACCTCACAGGCTCACAACTCATGTAAAGTGCTTAGTTTAACACCCAGAAGGGCTCCGTAAAATGAAACTACTTCTGTTCTTCTATATTCTTTTTCTTCATGTTATTCTTTTTGTTTTAATATCGTTGTTATTATTATACTCACTACTCAGAGATATTCGTTGCATGTTTTAGAATTGCCTAGTTTGAGTTTTTCACCTAAATAATGTTCACATAAATCAGCATTAAAATGGTCTCTCTGAAGAGTCTTTGTCGTCCATTTATAGCCACTTCTCCTGCCCACATTGAGGAGGAGGGTCCATTTGAAACAAGCCTATGAAAGAAGGTAATGTCCACATACAATGGGCACTTACTTCAGCTTTCCTTCTCCCTCATAATCTTTACTGAGCACTTGCAGTGTGCCAGGCATAGTGCAAAGCTCCTTGTATTCCTAATCCCTACCACAGCCAGCAAGGTGGATACCAAGGTATGTAATCTTCATTTTATAGATGAGAAAACTGAAGCTCAGGGA
>PVJC01003763.1:0-67989 GCA_004026665.1 Murina feae | reverse complement strand
CCCCCCCACTGTCCTCATCCATAGGTGTACAATTATTGTCCAGTCTCTTCCCGCACCCCCAACACCTTTTACCCCCGAAAATTGTCAGTCCACTCCCTTTCTATGCCTCTGATTCTATTCTATTCACCAGTTTATTCTGTTCATCAGATTTTTTATTCACTTGATTTTTAGGTTCACTTGTTGATAGATATGTATTTGTTGTTCATAGTTTTTATCTTTACTTTTTCTTCATCCTCTTCTCAAAGGATACCTTTCAGCATTTCATATAATACTGGTTGGGTGGTGATGAACTCCTTTAACTTTTTCTTGTCTGTGAAGCTCTTTATATGACCTTCAATTCTGAATGATAGCTTTGGTGGGTAAAGTAATTTTGGCTGTAGGTTCTTGCTGTTCATCACTTTGAATATTTCTTGCCACTCCTTTCTGACCTGCAAAGTTTCTGTTGAGAAATCAGCTGACAGTCGTATGGGTTCCCCCTTGTAGGTAACTAACTGCTTTTCTCTTGCAACTTTTAAGATTCTCTCCTTGTCTTTTGCTCTTGGCATTTTAATTATGATGTGTCTTGGTGTGGTCCTTCTTGGGTTCCTTTTGTTTGGGATTCTCTGTGCTTCCTGGACTTGGAAGTCTATTTCTTTCGCCAGGTGGGGGAAGTTTTTTGTCATTATTTCTTCAAATAGGTTTTCAATATCTTGCTCTTTATCTTCTTCTGGCACCCTTATAATTCTGATGTTGGTACACTTGAAGTTGTCCCAGAGACTCCTTACACTATCTTCATATTTTTGGATTCTTTTTCCTTTTGGCTTTTCTGGCTGAGTAGGTTTTGCTTCTTCATATTTCATATCTTTGACTTCATTCTTGCGATCCTCTCGTCTGCTGTTGGATTTCTGTATATTATTCTTTATTTCAGTCAATGTATGCTTAATTTCTAACTGGTCCTTTTCAATTTTATCAGCGGTTTCTAGAAAATTCTTGAAAAAGCTAATAACCATGGTTTTGAACTCTATATCCAGTAGTTTGCATTCCTCCATTTGTGTCATTTGTGACCTGTTTCTTAGTCTCCACATTTTGGCTGCTCGTTGATAGGGTGGCTTTCTGTGCTAGGTGTCCTATAGGGCCAGCCCAGTGATTCAGCCTCCCCAATCACCTGGGGTGGACACTCTTGTTGTATGCCTTTGAAGGCTGGGTGCACAGTCTTGTTGTAGTTATCACTGGGAGGTATCACTGGGAGGAAATGACCTGCAGGCCTTTCTCCTCGTTGTTTGGGGTTTAGATCTTTTGGAGTTCTGTCCCAGCTGCAGACCCTTAGGTTATGCTGAAGGCAGGCAGGTGCACAGCTTGGGCGGGGTTGTAGGTGGGGTGGGGTGGGGTCTCAGAATCACCGGGGTGGAGCAACCCACAATGGCTGCCCCTCTGCTGACTCTGCAGCTTCTCCCGGATTTGGCGCCTCCAAGCCCTGGCGTCTGCATGCCCCTGAGTCCCCATGTCAGTGATCGCTGCGAACAGCACTGCTAGAATGCCACTGGTCTTCTGCCCTGTTGCCCTACAGCCCGCATCACATTCAGTGTGACCCTGGAGTTTATAATCTCCTTCCAAGCTGTGGACCCAGGCTCAGCCACCGCCACCCTTTCACCCGCACCTCCGCTTCCGTTCCGCGAGTCCGTACCTCTCAGTTTTGGTGCCAGGCGCTTCTACTCAGTCTCACTGCATTCCTTCTCTTGCCTTCTAGTTGTAAAGTTTCCCCTTCCTTGGTTCTGGAGGATGGCTGTTTATATGTATAGCTGTATTTTTATAATGTAGTTGTGGAGGCTGTGCATTTAGGTATATACCTCATGCTGCCATCTTGGTTCTCTCTCTTAAATACTTTTTTTAAGTCACCAAAGTTTGGTATTTTCATTAGTAGCAGAAATGTTATGAAAATGGGTCTGGCCTGAAACTGAAAACAGCTGTTCAGCAGTGCCTCAGTGCCCGCAAAGTATAGGATGGCACACGGACCTTGCTGCGTGGATGAGGGTGCGATGTAAGGAGAATCCTCACTGTTAACTTAATACAGACATGAGCTTAAGGGCTGGCACAGCATGCTCAGCAATTCTGGTTTCATCTGAAAGACTGTCTGCAGGGCAATAACCAGGCATCTGTACACTGGAATTCCTGGATGAAATGTCACGAGGGCCACAGGCAGTACAAGCACCAATAAAGGTTGAATTTCAAAACCAGATAATGTAGGTAGAGAGCTAAAGAAGGAGGGAAAGAATGAGGGGTTATAAAGTACAGGGAGCACATCCACAGGCTTAACACCACATGTGTATATACATGTAAACATGTGAACATAAACATACATACATGTATACACACATATAAACATAGACACACACACACCTAGCTGGAATATATTTGCCACTGCTTTTCAGTCCTATTTGTGACTTTTCTAATAATAAACTGCCCTCTGGCACAGCAACACAAGATCCCTTATAAATATTTATGGTGACATTCAGCTCCCCTGAGAGCAGCCCCTTCAGCCATGTGACATAGCACTCAGGGAAGTGACAGCAGGTCCCTGGTTGCCTTTCAAGCTGATGTGGCAGTAAGCTCTGGCCCATGTCAGTGGACAGGCTAACGTGGGTGCGCTGCCTCTCACTGCCAGTGGGATGAGGGGAACTCTGTGAGCAGCATTCACAAAACAAACCAGCTCTCAGCGTTCCCTTTTAGGCACTCCACTGGAGCTGTTAAAACAAATGCCTGTGCATTCGGTGTGCATTGCACTGAATCACACCTGGAAATGCTGCCACGTCTCATGCTCCAGGGATTTGAAGAATAACTGAAGGGGAACACACATTTCTTACTGAATGTTCTTGTTTTGTTTAAATCACAATATTTACTAGGGTTTTGAAAATTCAGAATAGTATGAAGAACAAATTTAAAATCATCCAGTCACTTTTGAAATAAGCATTCTAGCAATTGGGGTGGCTTTTTTTTGGAGTGTTTTCCTCTGCATAACTTATCTATATTTTACCATAGTTAGGATGACACTGAATTTGCAGTTTGGATGAGCTCTTTATTTGCATTTACCATTAATTATGGTAAATTATGGGCAAACATTTTCTCATAGTATAAAATACTCTTTTTTTTAAATCCTCACCCAAGGTATTTTTTATTGAGAGAGAGAGAGAGAGAGAGAGAGAGAGAGAGAGAGAGAGAGAGAGAGAGAGAAACATCGATTGGTTGGCTCCCACATACTCACTGACCAGGCACTGAACCGAAACCTAGGGGTATGTTCCCTGACCGGAATTGAACCTGCACCCTTTGGTGTATGGGATGATTCTCCAAACAACTGAACCAACTGACCAGGGCTAAAATATTCTTAAAAGTACAGATTTGTGTGGCTGAATAGATGGTCACCAGATACATCATAAAGTATTTAATTCTCGCCTTTTTTTGTGAATCTCTAAGTAACTTTCAGGGTTGAATCATTATGAATCATCTAGCAATAAATGTGTTTGTCACAGATGTAGACATCTCTGAGCTTCTAAAGGGTCAGACTATTGTGTCAAAGATAAATTTTTAATGCTCTTGATAAATGTTGCCAAACTGACCCCTCAAAAGATTTTGATACTTAACAACCAACAAGCTGATAGGACACTTAGCATTCAATGAGAGGCATTTAAAAAATACTTTCCAACTTAATAAGTGAACATTGATATCTCATCTTCTTTCATATTTGATTATCTTTGATTATTATTGAAGTGAAACATGTTTTCAGTGGTTTGTTGGCCATTTGCAATTCATTCATTAATTTCTTCTTATGGTAATTGTTGACAGTTTCCCCCATGTATCAAATGAAATGTCTTTTGTGTTTCTTTTGGGTTGGCAATAGCTCTTTATAAAATTTCTGTACTTTCCCCACTCTGATTTTAATTCCCATGGAACCTTAGCTGTCTACCAGTTTGCAAATAAAGGACATGGGTCCAAGGAAGGACATGGGTCCAAGGAAGAAACCATATGCCGTACGGAACATCTCATCCCTTCACTTTGTAAATGAGGCATTTATTTTAGAGACTTCAAACATAAATAATTCAAAATCTGAGAGCCAAGTAGTGACAAACTGGGACTAGAACTCGGAGCTCTTGGCCACCAAATCAGTGTTCTTTTTACCAAGTTGCGTTGGGTTGCACTCGTAGAAAATACAAGAACGTCATGCCTTGTGTAAAATTTTGATCTTCAGTGCAACCCCGAAGTTAGTTTCCCAGTTGTGGGGATGCCCCTGCTTCCCAAGATGGAAATTAAAACTATTCAAGCCCAACTGGAGTGGCTCAGTGGTTGAGCATGAACCTATGAAACAGGAGGTCACAGTTCGAGTCCCAGTCAGGGCACATGTCCAGGTTTCGGCTCCATCCCCAGTAGGAGGCATGCAGGAGGCACCATCAATGATTCTCTCTCATCATTGATGTTTCTATCTCTCTCTCCCTCTCCCTTCCTCTCTGAAATCAATGAAAATATGTTAAGAAAAATTAAAATGATTCAGTGTCCCCCATCCCAAAAAACACATGGCCCAAAAAACACATCAACAACTGAAATCCACCCAACCACCTATAGAAGCTGAGGCTATTTTCCAGGGTCTCCAATTTCCTGCTTCTGTAGAATTCTCATGTCTCAGTTGTTTCCTTTTTCCTGCTCTGCATTGACTGAAATAGTGAACACCCAGGCTTCTTATTCCCATTGGAAATCTCTCACACTGTGTAGCTGCTTGTGCACTCTAAGGCCTTACATAAAATTTTGAAAAACAAATAAAATGAAACTTGAGCTCCTTCCAAGTACTCCACTTTTCCTGAGAACCCGAGATGTGCTGGGTGTTCTGCCAGGCACAGGGGTTGATGAAGGAAGAAAAGCAGCTCTCTCCCATGTTTGGTGGCACAAACCTAGTGCTTTGAAAAAACAGAAGGAGGGACACTGGAAGAAACTGTTCTTGAACTCATTCATTGAGTTACTCAGATTGGGGTAGAACTCTTAAGAAAGATCACAGGATAATAAGGAGGGCAGGGGGCTAGAGCATAAAAAAGGCTTAATATCAAATATCAAGTTATTAAAGGACCTCACCACTCTCTCTCCCTATTCCTTGGGAGCCTGGAAACTGTTCAGGTGTCCTCCTCTTCTCAGGCCCTAGCTCCAGCCCCACCTGGTCTGCAGGCTGCCCAGCCCTCCCACACTCCCTCTCCCTCTGTCCCTCTGTACTCACCTTCACCTCCTGCCCCCACACCCTCATTAACCACCTCATACCCCAGAGGCAGTCTCCAGTCTCCTGTAGATGACCTGAAGGCAATTTCCCACAATCACAATAGCCAAAATGTTTTAAGTTTTCCCAATCAATAGCCATTTCTCTCCCTAAAGAATTCTGCTGCCAATTCTTAATATAACTTTTTTTTCTCCTCTCAGACCACATAATACGCATTCCTATTTTAATCCAAAATAATACGTTCAGCAACAGACTCTGAGTGCTGATTACTCACTAGGCACTATGCTAAGCAATTATGCTAAGTACCATCTTATTCAACTCTGAAAATAGCCATGTGAGATAGGTATTATTATTCCTATTGTATAGATACAATAAATAAATTGCCCTCAGTTTCTCAGACAGTAAATTGCAGAAGCAGCATTTAATCGCCAATGTGTCTTATTTTAAACCCCTTCCTCATGAAGTTTAGATGATTCCAAGAAGTCATTTTTTTTATATCTCTAAGCCTCAGTTTTCTCATCTCAGAAAAGGCACAAAACATAATATTGAAAGCCCTTCCTTTGAAAGATTGGCATGAAGACAGCATGGGGTGATATATGGAGGTAGATGTGTGTGTGGATGTCTACAGAGATGGGTGCTAACAGCTTCCTCCTCCCTGCACAGAGCACCCCTCCTCCCACTGGGATGAGGCCTATTTCTCTCCCCTTGAATCCAGCTCACCTGTGACTTGGTTTGACCAATAGAATGTGGTAGGAGTAACCCTGTGACATTTTGGGGTGAGCTTTGGGGTAAAAGATCCAGATTTGGGGGTAAGAGATCCAGATTTACTTTCATGAGCACCATGGGAGAAAGCCATCTGGTCTACAAAAGAAAGAAGACACATGGAGGGGAATGCAGGACCTAGCTGAGGCCTTGACATGGAAAGAAGGCTTTTCTACACCTCTCATCTCAGCCCAGCTGCCAGCTGAACACCATCTTGTGAATGACACCCCAAGACCAGCAGAAGGACTGCCAGTCCACTCACACGAGTGAGAGTGGATAAATTCCTACTTCAAGTCCTTGGGTTTGGGGATGTGTGTGCATGCGTGTGTGTGAATTACATTTTGCCTGGTGGCCAAAAGCAGATAGCCAGTGAATGGAAGTGTCATTCACGTTCTTCTTCCTTCCAGTCTTAGGACAGACTAGACCACACTCACCACCAGGAGGGCAGGAAATGTGTATATTGTTTTTCCCATTCTATTTCCAGCCTTTAGCACTGCATGCAGCATCCTAAGATGTCTGAACAAAAGCAGCTCAGCTCTCTATGAAACAGACTAAGCCTTAAGCTATGTTTAACCATCCAGACTGGCCTTCAATCAACTTCAGTTTGAGAAATCATGGTGACACCGCGATTAATCGTGTAATCGTAACTTGTATAAATGTAACTTTAAGGATTACTTGTCCACTGGTTACGTTGGGAATGCAATGTGCAATTTCTTATGTTGCTCACCGAGAATATTTTTATTTGGACTCTGACAGCTACCCCCACGACAATCTCTACATCTGTGGTGTCAAACAGACTTTTATGTATTCCTTTGTCAGTTAGGTACTGTCTCACACCCGCGCTTGCATGATTCAGAATCTTTTATTTTTTTCCACTTAAATGCTCACATGTATGTGAAGGACTAATTCCGTGAGAACAAGGGCATGAATCATGGTTTCTCGATACCTATCCTAATACTTATCAGAGGCCTTGGCACACAGAAGGAGCTCTATAAGTGTGTTAAGAACCAGAGGATTTAAGGAATATTTACTAATGATCACAAGTTAGAACAGGTTATTTCAAAGCCGATCAGATTTGCTCTAGGCTCAAGAAAGAAAAATATTTTTAACAAAAAAAAAGGAACAGATTAGTTAATTTTATTCTAAAAAAATAAATGGCAGATATGAGTGTGAAAGAGAGAGAGAGAGAGTAGTTGCCTCTCTGATGGCATTTTTTATGAACATAAGCATGACCTTGGGCTAGACTTGGATAGTTGGGAATTGCCAGCGGTGACAGACAAAAACAACGTTGAAATCTTTGGTGCCAAAATGTTCCCTGTTTATTGACTGCAGGCTAAGCCAGCAGTCCTTATTATGCCTCATAAACAACAGCAACAACAACAAAAAAACACCCCATAAAAATTAAATTGTGAAACCTAAATTATTTATGTGATTTCATTTGTTGGATACATTTTGTGCCATCGAGCCTCGCTTCTTTCTAATGTCATAAGACTATTAGGAACGGTAATAATCTGCAGGGGCGAAGATTTATCAGCCCTCGCAGGACGGGAGGAGAGCCAAGGAGGGAGATTACGGGTTACGGCTGAAATTAATCATGTTTCTCCCTGTGCCCTGGCCAAGAGAAGGCAGTGGGTGATTATTCAAGCATTTTACACAGTAGGGACACAATTTGACCACGACCATATGTTGAATTTAGAGTTACATGTTGATCTTTTCCAAAAACAATCCCATAAAAATGTCAATACTTTTGTCGGCTAATAGCTTTATCCGCTAAAAGGGCCGTTTCCATACAGAAAGGGAAAGAGTGTTGGTATTCACTAGCTCACTGGGACACATTACATTTTAATCCTCCTGCAGAAGCCAGGCTGGCCAATCTTCCAGCCAGGAAGACCGATGGGCAGAGATTCTCATACATCACTGTTTTCTTTACCATAAAAGGAACTGGCATATGTTCCCTTGTGAAATGTGAATGGCTTACAGTCCCTGGCTTTGAAATATGAGGTTTCCCTTTTCACTTGAGGCAATACTGAAGTTTTCTGGAACAGATAGAGGCCATCATTCCAGTCCTAACACAAAATGAAAGCATCATTGCGGGAGCAATTTTGAAAATGTATGAACTTCATAAAATGTCCCATTTTCCACATTGTGAGTTTGGCTGCACTATCAGATCAGCGCAGCTCAGGAAAACTACCTCTTAGGCCTGAGCCCTTTGTATAACACCAGCACAGAATAAGGTATTTGCCATACAGCACATTTATCAAAAAGGAGACAGGAAATAAATATGTCATCTTATAGTTGATGCAGAACATGGCACCTTGTCTGCCATGCAAAACCCAATTTCAGTTATTTTTTCAATGAAGCTGTTTCATATTTATTGCTGAAACCATATCTTTAATTTCCACATGAAAAGGCTTAAAAAAACTCTTCATAAGGTCCACATTAAAAGTGACTGCCTCATCAGGTGAGGAAAAAATATTTGGCACATGACCTTGTTGGTTACTATTTTCTCTCCAGAGGGAACCAGCAGCTCAGTTCCCTCCAAAAGAACCTCAATGGCAGAAACAGATGCCATTAACTCTCAGTGGCATATTGATAAGACTTCAAGCTTTTCTGCGGATTTCTCAATAAAGTAAGTGTGGGTGGCTTTGAAGGAACACCAGGTTATATTGAAAGACTCTGACTTTTGGGGTCACTAAGAACACCAATACCATTACATTTTATCTCCTGACCAAGTCAAGAGCATTTCAGTGCTTCTCAATCAAGGAGACAGCAGGTAACCAGTTCTTGATCGGTCAGGTGATTGACCAGTGTCCCCCCTGACCAGGTGTTGAAATAAATAGGTATATGATGGGCTACTTATGAAAAGTCTCCTGTCTTGTGAAGTACTTTGGAATCATTCTCTAGTTGACATTCACCATTTCCTCAACTGAGCTGTGGACTCCCTGACCGAACTGTGTTCTTCTATGGAGATACCCACATACCCAACATTCATGTCACCCCTTGAAAAACATAGGTGTGTGTGTGTGTGTGTGTGTGTGTGTGTGTGTGTCCTGCATAGCAAGGATTATATACTTAATTCAACCTGTAGGTGCAAAAGGAGAGGGAAGGGATAAATGAGATGGTTTACTTTTTTATTAAAAACTTTTTAAAGAGCAGTTTTAGTTTCAGAGCAATAGTGAAGGGAAGTAATTTTCCATATATGCCCTGTCCACACATGTGCACAGCTTCCCCCACTATCAATAGCCCCACAAGATGGTATCTTTGTTACAACTGATGAACCAATATTGACAGGTCATCATCACCCAAAGTCCATAGTTGACATTAGGGTCACTCTCGATCTTGTATATTCTGTGAGTTTGGACAAATGTCTAGTGACATGTCGCTACCATTATAGTCTCATACAGAGTAGTTTCACTGCCCTAAACATTCTCTGTGCTCGCCCTATCACCCCTCCCTTCTCCTACCTTTGGCAACTATTGATTATTGTACTGTCCCCAGAATGTCACAGAATTGGAATCATACAATAGGGAACCTTTTCAGATTATCTTCTTCTGCTTAGTAATATGCATTTAATATTTCTCCATTTTTTCTTTATGAGTTGATGACTCATTTCTTTTTATCACTGAATGATGTATATTGTCTGCATGAACCACAGTTTATTTATCCATTCACCTGAAAGCCTTGGTTGTCTCCAAGTTTGGGGCAATTATGAACAAAGCTTGATAAATATCAGTGCAGGTTTTTGTGTGGACCTTTTTAACTTCCTGTTTTGAAATAGTTGCTGATTCACAGGAAGTTGCAAAGATCATGCAGGGGGGCCGTGTACCCTTCACCAAGTCTCGCCCAACAGTTGAATCTCAGGTAATTACAGTCCAATATCAAGACCAGGAGGTTCACATGGATACAATGCATGTGCCTAGTTCTATGTCATTTTGTCGTTTGTGCAATCACCCTTGTAGATAAACAGGACACCTAATCACCTTAAACATATCCTTGGTGCTACCCTGTCAACTGGTTATCTTCCAAAAATGTGTCTAATTCTTCACCCCTGTACCTGTGAGCGTGGCCTTATTTGTAAATCGAGTCTTTGCAAACGCAGTGAGGTGAGGTCATACTGAATTTCAGTAAGGCCCAACTCCAATGACTAGTGTCCTCATAAGGAGAGGCAGAGACTCACACAGGGAGAATACCATGTGCAGCTGAAGACAGAGATTGAAGTGATGCATCTACAAGCCAAAGAATACCAAAGCCTGCCAGCAACTACCAGAAGCTGGAAAAGGCAAGTCAAGCTCCCAATTGTCCACTGGAGTGTTCGGAGGGAGCTTGGCCCCACCGACAGTGTGATTTTAGACTCTTGGCCTCCAGGAATGTGAGAGAGAATAAATCCTGACTGGGTTAAGCCCCCTGGTTTGTGGTCATTTGGTTATGGTAGCCTTAGAAATGAATGTGTGCCTCTTATAGTCACACCCACCTCGCCACCTCCCTAAACCCTGTTGTCCATTTCTCTAATTTTAAAAATGTTATATAGATGAACTTATACGATAAATGATCTTCAGAGATTGGCACTTTTTTACTCAGTGTAATGCCCGTAAGATTCATTCAAGTTGTGTGCACTCATAATTTGTTACTTCTTTTAATTTGAGTATGATTCCCTGATATGGTTTTGTCACAGTCTGTCTAACCATTCATCTACTGAGGGATATTTTGGTTACCAGTTTGCACTATTTTGAACAATTATCTACCCTAATTTGTGCAGGTATAAGTTTTCATTTTTTAAAATAAATCTGCAGAACAGTAATTGCTAGGTTATACAGTGCGTGTTCAGCTTATTGAGAAACTGTCACACTATGTTTCCGAGTTCGATGTACCATTTTACAGTCCCACCTGCAATGTGTAAGAGAGATCCAGATTCTCCACATCTTTTGCCAGCATTCAATGTCAACACCATCTTTTATTTTAGCTGGTTGATTGGTGTGTTAATAGTAACTCATGGTTTTTCAAATCACATGTCCCGCGTAGCTGGCGATGTTGTACATCTTTTCATGTGTGTTTTTTGCCATTCGTATCTCCTTTTCAGTAAGATGTCTCTTCACATCTTTTTCCGTTTTCTAATTGGATTGTTTGTTTTAATGTTAAGTGTAAGAGTTATTTATTTATTCCAGATACTAGTCCTTTGTCACACGTGTGGTTTGCACGTATTTTCTCCCGTCTGTAGCTTGTCTCAACAAACAGGGTCTTAAGGCTCTTAATAGGGTCCTTAGCAAAGCAAAAGGTTTTAATTTATAAATTCTAGTTGTTAACGAAAAAAACCAATGAAACCTGTAAAGGATTTTGTGAGTTTATTTGAGCCAAACTGTCAACATATGCTGGGAAGCAGAACCTCAATGAACTGAGATAATGCTCCGGAGAATGGAGTTTACACCGTGCTTTTATAAATTTACCATCAAAAGGAAAACACGTAAGTGGGTTACATGAAATTCATTGGTGATAGATTAAGGAAGTGGGATAAAGCAAAGCAGGGAAATCCCTGGGATTGGATAAAAAGCAAAATGATGTACACATACCCAGGTGAGTGCAGGATCAATTAACATGATACTGAAGGAACTTGTAGAATCTGTCCTGGCGCCCAGCACATTGGGCTGTGCCCCAAGGGCTTCAGAAATAGGGAAGTTACAAGTCACCCAGACATTTCACAAATACGTTATCTTAGAGGCAAAAAGACAAATGCTCAGTAAAGATCAAAGGTGATTTCTGTCAGGAAAAACACTGGCCCAGATGTGGCCACCCACCATAACCCGTTTGTAGATAAATATCTAATTTTCAGACCATCTTTTGTGGTTACTTTAGGTCTCTGAGTTTGCAAGACTGCCATGCAGGCCTCCACTGAGCTTTTCAGGCGAGCATGTGGCTCCTTTTGTCCACATCTTTTCCCGTTTTCTAATTGGATTGTTTGTTTTAATGTTAAGTGTAAGAGTTCTTTATCTATTCCAGATACTAGTCCTTTGTCACACGTGTGGTTTGCACATATTTTCTCCCGTCTGTAGCTTGTCTCAACAAACAGGGTCTTAAGGCTCTTAATAGGGTCCTTAGCAAAGCAAAAGGTTTTAATTTGATAAATTATAGTTTATCAAATCTCTTTATGTACTGTACTGTTGATGTTGTATCTAAATTCTAGGTCCTAAAGACTTCTTCCTGTTATTTCCCTAAGAATTGCATAGTTTTATGTTTTAGATTTAATTTTTTAAAAAAATCAATATTTTTATTGATTTCAGAGAGAAAGGGAGAGAGAGAGATAGAAATACCAATAATGAGAGAAAATCATCGAGTAACTGCCTTCTGCATGCCCCTACTGGGATCAAGCCCACGACCCAGTCATGTGCCCTTGACCAGAATCAAACCCAGGACCCTTCAGTCCCAACTGAGCCAAACCAGCCAGAGATTATGTTTTATATTTAAATCTTTGATCCATTTTTAGTCCATTTTATTTATTTATTTATTATAAATTTTTATTGATTTCAGAGAGGAAGGGAGAGGGAGAGATAGAAACACCAATAATGAAAGAGAAACATCAATTGGCTGTATCCTGCATGCCCCCTACTCGGGACTGAGCCTACAGCCTGGCGTGTGCCCTAGACCAGAAACAAACTGGGGACCCTTCAGTTCATAGGTAATGCTCTAATCACTGAACCAAACCAGCCATGCCAGAAACCGATCATTGTCACTAATAGAGAAATGTGCCGGAAGGCTGGTCAACCTTAATTGCTCTGAATGGTTGGACTATTCACTCATTGTTTAGTTGAGACATTGGTAGTTAAAGCAACCTCCACCTGTTAATCATAGGTAAATTCTTGCTGCTTGTCTATTGCTGGAATTCCCTGCCTAAAGGATATGGGTGTTTCCCATAGCCTCAATAAAAGCTTTAAGCAAGGCCAGAGCAGTGGCAGTCTTCCCCCTAGAGGTGGGCTCCCACCTGGCCCCCCATTTCCCAAGTTAATTATTTTCTAGTCTCTATTCATTTTGTATGCAGCCTTCTCCAGAACTCGAACCCTGAACAGGAACCCTGAACCACGTGGGACGTGAAAGGGGCTCCCACACAGCTAGAGGTTTAGTCCATTTTATATGAAGTGTCACAGGTTGAATTTCTTTTTTATTCTTTTTTTTTTTTTTTTGGTCTATAGATAATATGGTCTTATTGATTTTTTAAAATTTATACTTATTTACTCTAAAATTAAGATAAATCATTTTCCTTCATTTTTGAGAGATATACTATGTCTTCTCTGACAATAAATCTCCTAGTGAAATTTGGATGTCTAAGAAATAATTACCTGTGTGGAGCTTTTGATTATTTTTAACTTGTATTGGATGTCTCAGACTAGTACAGCTTTAGAAATTCACACCAACTCAGTGAATTTCTGACACAGTTTGCAACACCCAGAAGTTGACCTACCTGATGCAACCTTAGAGGGCTAAGACTCTCACCAATTCCAGACAGTAATGAGTGGTTTCTTGTTTGTTTGTTTATTAGGAAGTACTCCTGGAACAAAGTAAGATATACACAAAGGGGGATTATTTTCAAGTACAGAAAGTTGCCCTAACTCAGCGGTTCTCAATCTGTGGGTCGAGACCCCTTTGGCGGTCGAACCCTTTCATAGGGGTCGCCTAAGACCATCCTGCATATCAGATATTTACATGACGATTCATAACAGTAGCAACATTACGGTTATGAAGTAGCAACGAACATAATTTTATGGTTGGGTCAGAACATGAGAAACTGTATTTAAAGGGCCAGAAGGTTGAGAACCACTTCAAGTTTGGCTCAGTGGATAAAGCGTCCCAGGTTTGATTCTGCTCAAGGGCACATGCCTGGATCTCGGGCTCGATCCCTAGTGTGGGGCATGCAGGAGGCAATTGATCAATGATTCTCTCTCATCATTGATGTTTCTCTCTCTCCCTCTGCCTTCCCCTCTGAAATCAATAAAAATATATTTAAAAAAATAAAAATTAAAAAAGTGAAGTATCGGAAGTTAATGTGACATCAGGAAGGAGTGAAACCATAGTTAAGAATAATCAGAACAGTGGGGAGGGGGAGGGCTGATGTAAACACAGTGGCTCTCTCCCTAAGGAAGCATGACATGTAGGTTGTTAGCATTAGTCAGGTCTGAAGGTGGAGCCAATTATCTCCATTGGGTTCCCAAGCATTCTCTTAATGACCATCAGAACCCCCTTTTAGAAGGACCCCCAGTCAAGTAAGAAGCTACCAGTAATTGTATTTCTTTAAAGTCATGCTTTAAAGATTGGACTTTAATTAAAAAAGGAAGGAGGAAGAGGAAGAAAAGAAACTAACTCCACAAATACAATATTTTTTTTTTTTTTTACACAGGCTGCCTGGTCTTGGGAGTACCTACCCTTCCAATGGGATTATTTTGAAGGAGGCAACCACTTTCCAGTGTATAAGTTTGAGTATGTTTCTTTAAAATCTGTAAATGTTGTTTAATTTTATTTTTATTGAAAAGTGGCAATACTTCATTAAATATACTTGGGAAATTTTATCTGTTGTTTTATTTTTTCATTAAAAAAGGAAACTTTCTTTGCAGGTGTCAGTGACCAGAGATTCTGCCCCACACCACCCCACTCGCCACCCCCATATTATTTTTGGAGCTTCATCTGCTTTCCTTGACCAGGATGTTGTGGTGCCATGAAAATACACGGGCCGACTTTTATATAAAGAGAGTGGATAACACACACATTTATTTGGGCCCATTTCTTGAACTCTCACTATAAAATATGGAAACAGGCCCTGACCGGTTTGGCTCAGTGGATAGAGCATCAACCTGTGGACTCAAGGGTCCCGGGTTAGATTCTGGTCAAGGGCATATACCTTGGTTGCAGGCACATCCCCAGTAGGGAGTGCGCAGGAGGCAGCTGATCAATGTTTCTCTCTCATCAATGTTTCTAACTCTTTATCCCTCTCCCTTCCTCTCTGTAAAAAATCAATAAAATATATAAAAAATAAAGAGGAGAAAGGAGGTAATTTCAGGATCTAAGTCTTTGAGGAAACAAGAAGGATGGAGATCCTGAGTTGAGTCAGCCTCTGACAACAGCCCTCAGATAGGATTAGAGGAAAGCAGAGAATGGGCCTAAGTGAGCTCAATAAACAGCCCTCCCCAGGCAGGTGGGACCCACCTCACCCCTGAGGGCCTGGAGAGAACCAAAGGCTGAGGAAGGAGAATTTTCCCTTTCGGTCAGTGCTGGGACGTCTCTTCTCCTCTTACCATTGACCAGGACTTACAACATTGTTCCCTCCTTTTCAGGACTTCAGATTTGAACTGAACTACACTCCCAGCTCTCCTGGTTCTCACTTGCAGGCATCAGATTGTGGGCTTCTCAGCTTCCATAACTGTGTGAGCCAATTTCTCATAATAAATCTCCTTTTATGTATATAATCTATATAGCCTATAGATTATATATGTAAAATCTCCATATATATGTATGAGGAGGAAGCTGGTTTTGCAAGGAATGTTAGGCCAAAAAACCAAACAAAGCTCTGTCCTACAGGAGGGCAGGGGGTTTTGTTCTGAGCCCAAAACCAAGAACACCTGGGGAAAGGGTAGATGAACAGAATACTCCCTTCAGGGCCTTGTGGGAAGGGAGTATATTTGCAAATCAATGAACTTGAGGGGCAGTTATAAAGCAAGGTTCTTGCATGCTACCCCCACTCTGGATTTGGGATTTAGGACAACCCCAGAGTCCGCACGTGTTATTAAAACCGTGATTTCTCCACTTTTTCAAAGTGCTGCTTAGGTTTTTTTGGTCTTTCTGCAACATATATACTAGAGGTCCGGTGCACGTATTCATGCACCGCTGGGGTCCCTCAGTGTGGGCTGTGGGGATTGGACTGAAACCAGCAGCCTAATGCTACCTGCCACTCCTGCTCATTCTGGCCCCATTGTGCCTGCCACCACTGACACTCGATAGGCTCGCTGATGTTTCACTATGATCTCGTGCGCCCATCCTAGGGCAATATCAACATGCCCATGACTGAGAAGTGGACACAGGCTCACCTAGTCAGTCTCAATGCTGGTCCTGATCCCAGTCCTGGTTAGGATGGGGGAGGGGAGCACAGAATTGTTTGAAGGAGAAGCTGGAACCACAGCTGTGCTCGCCAGCTGTGAGCCCAGCATCTGGAGCCCAATGGTCAGTTGAACAGCACTCCTGCTATGGGAACATACTGACCACCAGGGGGCAGCTGCTGCATTGAGCATCTGTCCCCTGGTGGTCAGTGCATGTCATAGCAGCTAGTTGAATTGTCAAACGATCACTTAGGCTTTTATCCTATACTAGAGGCCTGATGTATAAAATTCATGCAAGGGGCTCGGCCCCAGCCGCTGCAGCTGCTGCCATGATGCTCACAGCCCTAGCTTTGTCCAGAAGGTTTTACAGAAGGATGTCTGGTCTAATTAGCATATTACACTTTTATTATTATCTATACTAGGAGCGGGGAGTCCCTCAGCCCAGCCTGTGCCCTCTCACAGTCTGGGAGCCCTTGGGGATGTCTACCTGCTGGCATGCCTTGCCAGCCAGGGTGAGGGGCTAATGGCAGTTTGCAGGCTGGCCAAGCCCGCCCTGCCCACACTGCTGCCTGTGCCGCACCCACCTCCATGGCTGCCAGCCTCCAACTTTGCTGAGTTAATTTGCATACAACCACTCTGATTGGCTGGCAGGTGTGGTTTGGCTGGTGAGCGTTGCTTAGGCGTCTCGGAAAGATGGTTAATTTCAATATTACTCTTTTATTAGAGTAGATAGTATATAAAAAGCCAACAACTGAAACACCTTAACAACTAGAATGACCAGTCACTATGACACTCACTGCAGCCAGCGAACGGGCCCAATCAGGGCATGGGACTGGCCACCCAATCTCCTGAGGCCCCTCCCCCAAATTGGCCTCCCTAATTGACCTCTCCCACTCTGATCAAGGGCAGGTAAACCAGTCAAACCCCCTGCAGCCCCACCCCCCCACCAGCCCCACTCCCCAATAGGCTCCCACCACCCCAATCGGCCCACGACCCTTCCCCCCAATCAGCTCCACCCCTGATTGATCCCTCCACTATGATCAGGGACAGGGCCAGCCAGCCAACCATCCATGCTCCCTCCCCCAGGCTGCTGGCCCTGATTGGCCCCTCCCCACCCCATTCGGGTGGAACTGGCTAGCCCACTGCCCATAGCCCCTCCCCATGGCTGGCCTCAACCCCAATCAGCCCCCACTAGCCCAATCAACCCACGGCCCCTTTCCCCAGCCAGCTCAGCCCCTGACTGCCCCTCACACACACCAATCGGGAATGGGGCTGACTGGCCAACCTCCCATAACCCCTCCCTTGGCCATTGACCCCTGATCACCACCCCCACTTGGGGGTGGGGCCAGATAGCCCTCCACCCACAGCCCCTCCCCATGGCTGGCTCCACTCCCAATCAGTCCCCCCACCCCAATCAGGGGCAGGGACCACTGGCTAATCCCCTTTGGCTCCTACCTCCAGCCATCCTGGCCCTGATTGGTCCCCAATTGTGGCAGGCCACTGACCAACCTCTCACTGTTTCTACCTCCCAACAGGCCCAGGCCCTGATCCACCCCAATTGGGGCTGGGCCGGCTGGACGCCACCCATGTACGAATTTGTAAATAATAAAAGCCTAATAGATAATAGTAGATAATAAAAACCTAATATGCAAATTGTTCAATCAGGAGTTTGACTGCTCACTATGACATGTACTGACCACCAGGGGGTGGCATGGAACATGGCAAGAGTAGGCAATGTGGTGCTGGCAGTGGGCAACAGTGGAAGCACTGCCAGCTTCGATGGACCCTGATGAAAGTGGGACTGTGACAGGATGATGGAGCAGGCAAGGGGGTGGTGCCAGGCCACATCAGGGTGCCAGGAAGGGCTGTGGGGGTGCAAGCCTGGGGCACGAGCTGGGGTCTGATCCCAACAGACCACCCTAAGGGATCCCACTTATGCACAAATTTGTGCAAGGGGCTCAGGCTTCACAGCCCATCTTCATCTGGTAGGATGTCCAGAAGGAGATCCAGAAAGTCATTCAGCTGTCTGGTCTAATTAGTATACTACACTTTTATTATTGTAGATATATTAGGGGCCTGGTGCACAAAAATTTGTGCACTCAAGGGGGTGGGGTCCCTCAGCCCCGCCTGTGCCCTCTCACAGTCTAGGACCTCTCAGGGGATGTCCATATGCTGGCATGCCTGGCCAGCCTGGATGAGGGACTTATGGCTGTTTGCAGGCTGGCCAAGCCCCCCAGTGTGGACCCTCACCCCATTGGAGTGTGGCAAGCCTGGGTGATGGGCTGAGGGCCATTTTCAGGCTGCCCACAGTCCTTTCAGGTTTGGGGTTCCTATTGGGGTACCTGGCCAGCCTGGGTGAGGGGTTGAGGGCCATTTTCAGGCTGCCCACAGCTCCCATTGACCCAACGTCCCAGCGAGGCTGGCTGGAATCAGGGTTTTGGGGTTTATTTATCTCCTATAATTGATACATTATTGCTTTAAGCCGAGGCCTAGGCAGGTAACGAAGCCTCTTGTTTGCTTCAGCTCCATGGCTTCTATGATTAAAACAATGTTGCCTTAGTAGAGGCCCAGCGAGCCTAGGCAGGCAGTTGCAACAGAAGCCTCCTGCTTGCTCTAGCTCCATGGCTGCAGGCCTCCATCTTGGCTGGGTTAATTTGCATACAGCCACTCTGATTGGCTGGTGGGCATGGCTTGCCTGGGGGTGTGGCTTAGGTGTCTCAGGGTAGTGGTCAATTTGCATATTACACTTTTATTAGATTAAATTTCCTGTTGGTTCTGTTTCTATGAGACCCCTGAGTAGCACATGCCATCTCCCTGCCGGCTTATCTTCAAGAAGAACTTGGAAGAGGATGTTCCCACAGTGGCTCCCTCCTGTCCCTGCCATGAACTTGTGCTCTACCTCACACAGCTTCTCTTTGGACTTCAACTTCTTCATCTGTGGATTAGGTTTAACAACATTCTAAACTATGTTAGCTGGCTGTTGTAAAACCCAATGAATTAGCAATACAAAGAGACTTGGCAAAGATGCTACACAAATATAAAATATTATACAGCTTACTTTTACCACTGGGATAGTTTTGTCTTTAGAGATTCATAGAGCAGTTTAAATAATATTACAGATTTTGGAGCAGCCATTGGCTCATCTACACAATGTATTCAGTCTGTGCACTTTAGTTTGTTGTTTCCACTGGAGGGTGGAGAGTGGTGGGGGTGGGGGTCTCATATAAAGCCAAATGTTTTTACTGAAGTGTTAATGCAAATTTATTTAATAAAAGACTGATTTCAAAGTGAATTGAGCAAATTCTTAAATATAAGAATGTGGTAGATGCATGAGTGTATTCCTTTGTGTACTTATCTGTAGGAGAGTTACAGTTTCTTTATTTAAAACTGAAGATTCTTCAAGTGTCCACCAACAGAAGAAGATAACACAGGGGTACCTGAGAAATACCTACAGAGAAATGTATAGGAAACTCACCATAGTAGGGCAATATGAGGAAAACTTTGTTGAGGTTGCAGAACTCCAGCAAAAGAGATTTAAATCAGTGAACCATCAAAGAATTTTATCACACTGTGATCACCCCCCAAAGCCAACTTGAAGCAAAAGACTTCATAAGAGCTTTATTCCAAAGCAAAGCTTTTTATCAGCTTTATATGCCTTCAGTGTCGTTTGCACTAATGATTGGAGTTTTCTGACACTAGGATTTTTCATGTGTATCTCAGAGAAACAGAGAGAGAAAGAGAGAGAGAGAGATATGATGATGAAAATGTAATAAAGATGAGGTGTAAGAAATTGTTTTTATTTTATAACAATTTTTAAATATCATTTGAGTTGTGTCTCTTGCCCATTTTTAATAATAATTATTTTAAATGGGAATTTATTACAAGCAGATATGCTTGCCACTATTCTTTAGATATCACATATGCATAAGCAAAGAGCATCCATTAATAATTCAAAAGACTTCACTTCCATTCCCTCTCATCCTACTGCCTAATACTTAAAATGTTAATGTAAGGGAATAGAAATTGTGCAAATAGCATTCTACGGTGACAGTATTAAAATAATGGAGGAATATGGGCCATCAACCCTTTTACGATAATCATGAGCAGTCAAGTAAGAAAGGGAAGGGATGCCAATCACATTAGAATAATTCCTCTGGTTGATTCTGGCCTTTTCTTTTTTTTCTAAATATATTTTATTGATTTTTTATAGAGAGGAATGGAGAGGGATAGAGAATTGGAAACATCGATGAGAGAGAAACATTGATCAGCCACCTCCTGCACACCCCCTGCTGGGGATGTGCCAGCAACCAAGGTACATGCCCTTGATCAGAATCGAACCTGGGACCCTTCAGTCCACAGGCCAGCGCTCTATCCACTGAGCCAAACCTGTCAGGGCTCTGGCCTTTTCTTAATCAATCATTTGCTTTTGCACAAATGGTCCTTTCTAGTCTACATTTCTTTCTCCTTCCCTTCAACAGTCTGTCCCAGATGCTCATATCATTGTGTCTATGGGTTAGCCAAGAAACCTTCTCAAAAAATTTGCAAATGGCCTTAGCTGGTTTGGCTCAATGGATGGAGCATCGGCCTGTGGACTGAAAGGTCCTGGGTTTGATTCCAATCAGGGATACATGCCTGGGTTGTGGACTTGATGCCCAGTAGGGTTAGACAGGAGGCAGTCAATCAAAGACTATCTCTCATCATTGATGTTTCTATCTCTCTCTACCTCTCCCTTCCTCTCTGAAATATATACTAGTATATACTAAAGGCTCAGTGCACAAATTTGTGCATGGGTGGGTTCCCTCTGGGGGGCCTGCAGAAATCTGGCTGAAACCTGGCATATCAACACCACCTACCAGCTCCTACCTGCTGCTTCTGTTCAT
The DNA here is from genome assembly GCA_004026665.1 of Murina feae. Taxonomy (NCBI): domain Eukaryota; kingdom Metazoa; phylum Chordata; class Mammalia; order Chiroptera; family Vespertilionidae; genus Murina; species Murina feae. The sequence continues at coordinate 47,050 of PVJC01003763.1, read as the reverse complement.
CCCAGCCCCACTGTGCCTGCTGCGGGCTTGTGCCCAATCAATCGTGATCAGGAGAGGCTCTCACTGCCACAGCAGCACTCACCAGCCATGAGCCCTGCATCTGGTGCCCTCCTAAGAGGAGTGGCCTGTGGGATCGGGCTGAAACAAGCTCTCTGACATCCCCCAAGGGGTCCTGGATTTTGAGAGGGTGCAGGCCAGGCTGACACTGGTGCATGACTGAGCCAGGGAGGGATTGCAGTAGGGTTCAGGGGCATGTCCAGCCCATCTTGCTCAGTCCCCATTGGCCGGACCCCAGCAGCAAGCTCACTTACTGGTCAAAGCATCTACCCACTGGTGGTCAGTGCACATCACAGTGCCTGGTCAACCAGTTGACTGTTTTAGCATATCATTAGCATATTATACTTGGATTGGTTGTTCAGTTGTTCAGCTGTTTAGTCTATTTGCATATTACCCTTTTGTTATATAGGATATAAACTTTGCAAATGGCACAGTGATTGGCCCTGTCTCTATCCTTAAGGACCTCTCCATCAACAAGTGCCAACAGCATTTCAGTTTTCTGTTCACAAAATGGTTTGGTCATGAGTGAAATCTGCTTGAGATGTAACCACAAATGACGGTAACAAAAAATGATCGGATTCACATTGCAATGCATATGCTAGGAAGTCCCTGTGGGCAGACTCTGTTCTGTATGTTTCCTACAGGCTGCAGAGTCCTGATGTCACTTCCCCACAAAAGAATTACAGGGCAGAGGGGGGAAATATTCTCAAGACCAAGTAATGTGACACTTGCTCCACTTGACCAATTCAAATACATTGGGAGTTAGCGGGGTGCTTCTCCTGGCCTTGTTTTTCAAATAGATGACAGCCTCTCTCAAGACAGAATGGGGAGCTCTGCATGGCTGGCTACATGCAAACCTGAAGGGTTTCCATATCACTGAGACCTCCTCCCTTAGTCACTGTGACCTGGATATTTAAACCCATATAAACTGGAATTGTGCCCCAGAGACTGGTTACATTATGCAGTGCTTGCCAAACTTCTGCTTCTATGCAAATAAAAGACCCTTTACTTTTACCCAGACTATTCACTTAATTAGCCATTTCTCAGAACTGGCTCTAAGCTAGTAAGACTGGCCAAAGTCTTTCTTTCCTCCATCAGGCTTAATAAAGGGAAAGTGGAGAAGGTGAGGAGAAAGAATCAGAAGCAACCATAGTAAAAAGTGGGAATTGGGGAGAACGGATTTTCCACAGCCGCAGGGATGTGTCACTGCTCCTGTAATCACAGAATGTGGGTGTTTAAGAAGAAATGTGGATTTCACTTTAACCTAATGAAGCTCTGCCATTTTTAAAGGACACCACACTGTGATCGCCACGGTTGCATTAGGAGATAATGGCAGCCAGTGTTCTGGGTGTTATTTTTAGCATGAAGCATGACATAAAATCTGAAGTTAGGCAGCAAGATCTTCACGAGTCCCAAGAGGCTCATTAACATGAGCTGTTTCCCCCAGAAGGTAACTCAGTAAGCAATGTTTAAACTTCTTAATCAGGCTACACTGAGTTGCCATCCAAGAAATAGTTTTGAAGGCAAATCTCTTGTTAGATTGTGGCTTGTGCCATGAGGGTGAAATCCCAGTGACTTAAAATGCAGGAAGGAAATGGTCTTTGAATGAAAGATGTGTAGACCGTTCAGTGTTCTAATTAAAAAATAAGAAGGTATCTATTCATCTAGAAAGTAACCATTGCTTCCAATTATACTCTCTTTGTATAAGCCAATATTCACTTAATAGCATTTTACTATTTAATGTAGTTTTGAATATTCATCCTCATTTTGAACCCAGGCTGAGTATTACCTGCTTCAAATAGAAAATGTTGGGATTCTTAGAAGGGGGCCCATTTTAAATTAGTGAAAATTGTTTTTATAACTGGAAATTAGGCAAACTTGTGATAAAACAGTATTCACTCCCCCATACTATTTCAATACCCTATGTATGCATGTTCTCATTGCTGAAAGCATTTCTACAGTCTCCTCATGAATAAGTCCCCAAATACCAAATAAATAGAAATCGTTCCCTGATAAATGCAATAGCCTATAACTTGCCATTGAAATGCCAGTTACTTTATCTAACTGTGGTGGTGTGAGGTTCCCGGCCCATTGACCATCTCCATCTCCACTGTTTTTCCATTCTGGGTGAGCTTGCGAGCCCCATTCTTTTCAGGTGAAGAAGATGCAATCATTATGGGGCTTGGAGTTACAAATGCTGACCATGACCTTCCACTGTGAGGTCCTATGTGGCAGCTCAGCTGGGGACTAAACTGCCAAGACTGTCTCCCAGGTTTTTCTGTTCACCTTAATGCTCTCTCCCAGAAAACGGGTCTCTTTGCTAAAGCACAAAGTCACCTGACTATGTAAAACCACTGACTTCCCCAGTTCGTTCAATTTTTTAAAAAACTGTCGTGGATGGCCCCAGTAGATCTTCAATGGTGTGATCCAAATCAAGAGGAAGATAGGAAAAACCAATCCATTAGTCCGGCTGGTGGCTGATAAGCTACTTGACCTCACAAGGCCAATGTCCTTGCATTTGAGTCAGAATTGCTTCCGGGAGCTCCAGATGGGTTGGTAGGGACACCAGATTACTGAATTGTCATAAGAATGATTAAGTCAGAACTGTGGTCTCCTTGGGAGTAAATGATTTCATAGCAAAAATGATGTCCTCAAGGATTCCCAAATGAACGGAGCCCTAATCCCTATGAACAGCCAGCTCAGGAAGACATGCACAGAACTCCCGCTGAACTGGCAGACACCTGGACTCAGTAAGGTGTCAGGTTCAACAGACAGGTTTACCTTGGGTGCACAGATTATTTCACACCCAAGGGACATTTTCTCCATTTGCCATCTCTCTAGGAAGTTTCAAATTTAGTAAGGAGTGTATGTGTAGGTGTAATATCCAAACATGTACAGATCTACTTCAGGTGCTTTGGAAAGTCAGATTACACTAATTCATTTATTTAACAAACCTGTTTTCTGTGTGCTATGCAAGAGGCACTGGAACAAAATACCAGACATGAATTTTGACACATTCCATATTGAAACATCTCCTAAGGTCCAGGGCTCCCAACATTAGGAGTGTAGGTGAGAAAAATCATTCGAGTGAGTGGTCACTTCCCCACCTTTTGTAATGTTTGGGTTCATCAGAGCTCTGACCAGGACCAGATCAGAGTTGACCCAATGAAGCAGGGATGAAAAGCAGATGGGAATCCATCTGTGACTCACGCATATCTTACCATCCTGGGAAATAACATGCAGTCATTTAGACCACAAATATAATTTAGACTCCACCTCACCAAATTGCCTTTGAAGTATATTTTAACACAACAAGAATATTTTTACTTTTCCCATCAGCACACAAAGTCTAGTCCCTCCCTTTAGACAAGGAAGAAAAAGCTTCAATTTGTACCATCTCAAGGTCAGACAGCTGACATGCAAGTACAAAGTAGTATTGAAATTTTTAAAGAATTTAACAGGAGTGACAAGAGAAAAGCTGCATGAATGAAAGATTGTTCACACCAGGCAAGCCAAGAAAATCTTTTTATCTACTTGGAATTCTTAGGATTTCATTAATTCTAATCCTTGTTCTGCTCCTCCTATGACCTCATGTATAAGAATAATAAGAATCCAGACTGACTGAATCTCTATTTTATAGACAGTACTGTTAGCTCTTTTGATAGTCACAGAGGGGTTTCCCCAATTCTAAAGTTTTACATTATTAATATTTGACAACCTCCTTCCATGACTCCAGCTGGGCTCACTGTGGGTTTCAGAGACTACCGAGTCAGTGTTCCAGCTGCAGTAACAGAACACCACTGCTTGGGGCTTACTCACTCAGAGCTCACAGTTTGGGAGGCTGAAGTCCAAGATCAAGGTCCCAGGAGATTCAGTGTCTGGTGAGGACCCTTGTCCAGGTTTGTAGATGGCATCCTCTTGCTATGATCTCACATTTCAGGAAGGGACAAGGTAGCTTTCTGAGGTCTCTTTTATCAGCACACTAATCCCATCATGAGGGCCCCACCCTCATGTCCTCATCACCTCCCAAAGCCCCACCTCCTAATACCATCACTTTGGGGGTTGGGTGTGAGCATATGAATTCTGGGGGGACACAAACATTCAGAAGTCAGCTTTGCAATGTGTGCTTCACTGATGTGCATCTTGATGGCCCATGGGAGGCTCCTTCAATGTCCAGTCCAGGGAAGAACATATTTTTGCCACAGATGTTCTTGGCCACTGGTGCTGGGCGCTGAAGCAACACCGGGGACTTCCAGCCACAGTCCCTTTTCCAGCACCAGCCATGCCTACCACAACCCTCTGCCCCTGAACCGGGGTTCATTTGTGCCAGAAGAATGAGCAAAAATAGAAAGCAGACTAACAAGGAAAAACATCTTAAGCACAGGACATTTTTACAATTTGGGATGTTGGTCAGTCATCCTGTGGCACCCTGTGGAGGCACGCCAAGGAGGCTCCTTAGAAGCCAGTCCATGGGGATGACCACAGCTGCACAGGATCCCCTTCATCATGCTGAGGTTGGGAGCAGAGGGACCTGCACCAGGACACTGTGGGAAGGTGGTATCTGAACTGCTTAAAACCTGACCTTCCATGACTATGTATTCTTACTGCTCATATTCAGAATGTAGGGGTTGCTACTTAACGCAGAAAAGAAGGCAATACCTCATAAGAGAAACAGACTTTTATTCAAAGCTGGTTTTTCAGAAGGCTCTGTGAAGGCTATGCTCACGGATGCTTAGTGTATCTTTGTAGTTTTAATTCTCAGATGACCACAGAAAATATATGTTCTTCAGCACCAGGGAGAGCTCATCCAATCTCTACCTCTTGTCCTCAAAATGCTTTCTGAATTGGCAGGTACCACCTACTGCATGTGCCCAGCTCAAGCCTATGAAGACCAAAGATAAACACTACACATGCAGATGCTTTCCAGTCCCATTTCTGCTCTTGAAGAACCCATGGTTATGAGATATACATACAGAATGCAAAAGTGTTTGTCAAAGGACACCCTGTCCAATTCTACCTGTCAGAGAGGCCATCTGGTCTACATTATCTACAGCAGTATCTTCCCCCATCTTCACCCAGCCACCATGGTTATTTGTTCAATCGCTCTTTCTCTTCAATGTCCACACCACCACCATCCCCAAGGCTGTGAACCCCAGGAGGACAAAGTCTTACTTATTCACTGCACCTTCAACTGCCTCAATACTTCTTGGAATGTAGTATGAAAATATAGTAGGAATTTAGTAACTACTGTTGAATGAATGGATGAATATTTGCAGTGGTTACACTAAGCAAAAACAAAAACCACTAAAAACTTGAAAAAATGAAATATTTTACTTTTCACTTTGAATTCTATAAAGTTTGATTTTTTAAATTGCTAGCAAGAATACTACAACTTTTTAAACTTTAAAACTGATGCATCTGGAAGTAAATAACCCTAAATCCAAAAGGCAAACCATTGAAAGCATTTTTCAGGTGCTTGGGCTAACAAAGGAGACAGAGGTAGCTTAAGGAGCTTTAGCTATGTCACCCAGTCCTTACTGTCTCTCAGAAATATAGCCAAGCCCACACTGAGTCCTGACACCAGTCTTAAAACTTCCCTTTCCTTCAAAGCAAGAAAGAGAGATAGATACTTACAAACAAGAAGGGTTTGAGCGTCTGCTTCCAGATGACTCCCCACAGGTCTCACAGCCTGTGACATTCCCACCCTGGGCGTCACTGACCCAGGCTCTCCCAGGCTTTCAAGGGACAGCTGATATGTGACCACAAACAGATGCTAAGAGCACCGTGAAAGTGAAGTTTCCAGCCACACCAGGCCCGGAGCCCGCAGCTGCTGGCAGGTAAAGGAACCGTCCTTTATGTGGTGAAGAATAACTGCCAGTATAAACACAGCCTGAAAGGATCATGCTGTGTATCATTAATGTGGATCAATTTCCATTTATGCCCCATCTGGTCTGATGTGGCCTTATTGTGGAGAACTGGGTTTCATGAGTTGGTTCTGTTGGGAAAAGCTTTGTAGGAGAAAAAGAGTTTAAATATTAAACAAAGAAAAGGTTCTGAGAAAGGTCAGTACTCTATATCCTGTTATTGTTCTGTGACTCCCCCCACCCCCCAAAAAAACCATGACACTTCAAGAAGGGGCCTTGTTAGAGGCCTCAGAGTATGTGTTCATAAAAGTGTGAGTTGCCAGAGGAAGCAATTAAGCCAATGGTTCAGAAGGAGGTGGTACCACCATCCCCATGAATCATTTCTGGGTTGTGTGTAGCAGCCACAAATTGCAAATTAGAAAAGGAAAGGAAAAAAAAGTACAAGTGGCAGTGGGTAAGCAAAAGCCACATTCTAATCCCTTAAAAGTAACAAAATAAAAGGCTACTGGGACTAAACACTCTGCATGTTTTGCAGGAATCGATCTGGAAAACACAGAAAACAAAAAGTTGGGCAAGCTGGGAAATAGGGGATTCACTTAATGGCTTGATTTTACCAGAAGTGAGTCTACAATGTACCAGTGGCTTAATTTTGCTGGAATTGATGCATGAAAACTGAGTCCTTCTGTTCTCTGATGACTAAAAGTGTATCAATACTGACTTCACAAGATGAGGACTAGGTGCTCTGCCTGCCAGCCAGTTGCTCCCTCTCTTGAGTCCTGGAATTATAATACCTCAGACAGGACTAACAGCCCACCCACCTACCAGAACTCACAAATTCCACCACAGCCCAGAGACATCCTCAGGTCTGCTGATATAGGTTCTGATGTTTATGAAAGCTTATTTTTTATTTTTATTTTTTGCCTGAATAGACTATAGTAGTAGCAAGAACAATAGAAGGTCAGGGACAATGCAATAAACTTATACCATAACTCCAGTCAGTTAACCAGGGCTGTGATCTACTGTGTAGGTATCACAGATCACTAAAGACCAGGATCAATATTACGGACCATGGTCAATATTATATACCAGGCAGAATCAATACTACAGACCAGGATCTATACTGCAGACAAGTATCAATACTATAGACCAGGATCAATACTGCAGATCAGGATCAGTACTATAGACCACAGTCAATATTGCAAATCAGGCCTGGATCAATACTGCCCTAAACTGCTTCCTATGACCTTCTCTTTCTGATGGCCATACACTTTGATTTTTCCCAGGGATGACTAGGATGTGATTTTGGCTAATATCATCCTTGTCTCCTCCTTGCTTTCCTGTGTGTGGTGGGGACTAGTGAAAAAGGTGGTATGAGTTGGTTCATTCCTTTATCCTTTGGGTTAACTTCTCCTACCCACAGCATGTCCCTTTCCCTTCAGGGTGACAGGCTGTGCCTCTGTCCTCAGGACACATCCTTCATTGACTTGATCAGTTGCTGCAAGGACAGTCATGCTGATTCAAGATCATATGTTTGAGTATAAAACATCAAAATTATGGGGTGTGATAGTAAGGTACATACTGCTATGGCTGCCATACCTTAACAGGTGGCAAAGTCAGCCTAACTGCAAGGTCCTCCAATTCAAGCTGAGGAGGAGATAAAGGGGATCAGGTGGAGGACTAGGACGGAAATTGAGTTCTGGGAGAGTGAGGATGTTGACATTTGGGTGGCCTAGGCAGTCATGACTTTATGGGTATCTTAACCCTCTTGACATAAAGCCTTTTTCTCTTGACTACATCAGGTATGTGATATAATAACAAACACGTATTTGGTCTTTGTCTCTATTCCTGGTATAGGGCTCCTAAAACCCTTGGAAATTCCTAAGTGATAAGAGAGATAAAGGAATAAAAGTTATTTATAGGTGTCTTTTGTTATTTAAGTAAGACTGTTTCAGCCACTACAGAGTTTATGCTGAAATGACCAAGGGCTGGTTACCAGGGGAAACAATCATGTGATTAGTGATTAGAGGGTTGGAACTTACATTCTCACCCTCCACCTCCATCTCCTCTGAAGGAAGAGGAGCTAGAGGTTGAATCAACGAAGATCAATCAGTGGTTGAATAAATCATGTCTAAGTGATAGATTTCATAAAAATACAAGAGAAGCAGGTTCAGAGACCTTCCTGGGAGCCCTTTGAGTTACCCTACTCTCCCAGAGTTCAACCTCCACCTAGCCAACTGATTCACCTGAACCTACTTGGAATCCTTAAATCAGAGATCTTGAACATCAGTTAAAATAAGATGAGGGCCGTGCCTGGTGTGGTTCATCATCAGTTGGTTAGACATCATCCCATGCATGGAAAGGTTGCCAGTTGGATTCTTGGTCAGGGCACATGCCTGGGTTGGGGGCTCAATCCCCAGCAGGGGGAGTGTAAGAGCCAGCAATGGATGGTCTCCCTTTTCCTTACTTTCTCTCTAAAAATCAATAATATTTTAAAAAGAAACAAAGAATACATTAGACTAACAGATAAACAGGGGAGGGGGAGAGGGGAAGATTACTTTCACAAGATGAAAAGTTGTTTCCCTTGCTAACAGTCCCGAGATAGTGGGTAAAGGCTGGAATGATGGGTTCCTGGACAGTGGAGAGCCCCAGGCTCTTGCATCTTGCTCTGCCATTCTTAACCTCCTGCCTCATGGTTAGAAATGGCTGTCCAAGCACCAGCCATCCCTTCTACACTGCAGCCAGGGAGTAGGTGGAGGAGGAGGCTTTCACACTTTCCTATAAAGAAATTCCACACATTGGTTCGGATTTTGTCCCATGCCATACCTAGCTACAAGGAGGGTTGGGAAATGTGGTCTTTTATTAAGAAGAAAGGGAAAATGCATTCTGTACAACAATCAGTAGTCTTTGACAACCTTCTTTTTCCTTATTCTATTCAACTTGCTGTATCTCTTAACTAATAATATCTATTGTGTGTGTACATGAGTCTGGCACCATGCTACGTGTTTCACGTCTAGAACTGTTTAATTCTCATACAACCCTAGGAGTGAAGTCAGCTTAATTTAGGTAACTTGCCAGGGTTACCAGCAAGCTGCTGATGTAAAGATCTAAAACTATGTGTGTCTCACCCCAAAGCCATCACCACCTATATCTGACTAGAAGCCCAGCGTGTGAAAGTGCGCACCATGCACACAGCCTCCTGGTGACCGTTCTTTGGTCATCACAGCATTATGACCACTAGGTTTTTATTATATAGATTCTCACGTGGGTTTTAGGGCATACCTGGAACTGAACAGAGGTGCCCCTAAACCTTCTCATTGTTGAGTGCCTGAGCCCTGCCCATAGATTAGATAACTCATAAGTGTCAGATCACAACCATGGGCACTTGCATATCAAAGACTCCCTACTCAGTATATATTTTGCCTTTTACTCCTTTTCTTCCTTCTTCTTTTGAGTGGGTGAGCCCAGCACATGAAGTGGGTGGCCTCTCTCTAGTTCAAAACTTACTAGCTTGGGCAGGTGCCCCCTCTTTCTAACAAAATATCCTTAGGTGACTCAAAGCTATGCCTTATCTCTCAGTATTTGATTTTTTACACCGTTAACAGAATGGGATATTCTAGATAGCCATAGAATCTTGGTTAACTGTCACTAAATTGTTTCCTTTTACTTGGCAAGTTCTTTGTAAAATATGAGCTTATGTCTCAATAAACAGAAGTCAATGAGCTTAATCAAACATTCCTTTAATGATTGATACCCATGGTAATCATTCCTAATATAAAGCTCATCAACCTTTAAATTGAATAGAGAGTAGGAGTTTTTATACCACTGTAATTAACCTAGTTATTAATAACAGGAAAGGAGCAAAGGGAAGACCAAATATTATAGGCATGCCATTTGGGCAATTTCACCAGGAAGCTACAACTTTACACTACCCAGCGGTCCAGCAAAGGGAAGGTAGGTGTGTGCCCAGTGAATTTGGGGGGACTAGCAAAGGGCTTGCTGTCAGTCACACCTGACAACAGAGGTCATTGTCCAGAATCAGCCTGACCACTGCAAATGTGAGAAGATTTGGAATATTTAATCCCCTAAATAAAGGAGTTTGCTCTCTTGGTTTTTCTTGGCATGTTGCTCTTGATGCCTGCCTTATGGGACTCTTCCCCTGCATTCTCCCACATGTTTTACCACCATGTGGACCCCACATACAATGGACTAATGGACTCAACTAGCCTGATGCTGAACTGGAGCCAGCTGCAATATGGACTGGAAACTCTGGACACTGACTTTGTTTCTAGCTCTACTGAAACCCCAGCTACACTTCTAAAGCTGGACTGAGGGAAATGGGTCTTTGGAAACCCAAGGATGTAATTCCAGGCAAATAAAAAACACTCATTGTCCCCTGTGAGTCTCAGAAAATTCTTTTTCTCAATATATCCTAAGGGCCTCATTATTCAGTGGAGAAAAGGGCACCCCAACTTCCATGATAACGGTTTCTTCTAGAAAGAACCAACATGAGGATATGCACATGTTTTCTGAGATCAGCCCACAGCATGACCTATTTTTCTTAGGATTTTGCACTTGCTTCTAACTATGGAATGCAACAAACAAGCAAGCAAGTGGGCTAATTGATCATTCTGATCAGTTGAGTCTGGTTTATTTGAACAGATGTCCATTTCATCTCAGCCCTTAACACATGTAAGAGTCAGCCACTTGCTGAAGAGCCCTTACCCAGAGCAGGACAATTTTTCATGGGGCTTTGTATCCAGCTGATGCCACAGGAAGGAGATGCAAGACAGATGGCTTCTTCCAGCTGCCACTTTTCTCTTTAGATAACTATAAATAATCTCTAGATGCCCCATCCACTTCAGAGAGCTTTGATCGACATCTTTTCTATTTGCAAACTTTTGTTTGAACAGTCAACTCGCTCCCTCAGCAGTTCTCTGGTATGCACCCAGCTGTGTGCATCTGATACAGAACAAGCCTGGGTTATCACCGTGGGCCCTAAGTCAGCATCTAAGAAATGACATTCAGAGCAAAGATGAACAACATCTAAGTAGACACTTAATGATGGTGATGATAAAGCTCAGAAACCATCCCATCCTCTCTGTATGCAGCAATATTTGTGTAAAATCAGATCAAAATAAAGGTGTCTCCCTGGTCCCTCAGACAAATCATCTTTTGCTTAAACAAATATTGACTTGGATATGTAGGATTTAACCTTTTAAAAAGTACACTTTGAGTTTACTTATCCTTTCATTTAAAAAATAAAAAAGCATCCTCCAAGGATGTGGGTCAGAGAGGGGTGGACACCCAGGACTTGTCTAACCCCCATGACCTCCTCCATCCAGCTGCTGCTGATTACAGTGTCATGTGTCATACATGCAGCTCAGAGAAAGAGAAGCTTTATCTGAGACTCAGTAATGGAGTGGTGTAGCTTGGGATGGAATTGGTCCGCCCCTTCTTGGTTAATGACACCATCCTTGAGCAAAAAGTAGGGTCTTCACGACTCCAGTACAGTCCCAGGGGACCTCACACCGCCATGGGGGAGCTCAACTCCCTGATACATTCTGTTTTCTAGGATGACCCTAGAAAGACCCTAGTGAGACTTTTAAAAAATATGGAGGCAAATTTGGCGAAGATGTTTAGGTTGCATCTCCACTGATTAGTGAATTGGGTAGAAATTAGGAATGAAAATAGAACTGAAGATTTATTATGTGTGATATTTCATCATCTGGTGTCCTCTGCACAGCTGTGCTCTCACTCACAATGTCCTCTGATAGGCTGAGGACCTGTTGCTATGCCATGTGGATGCTCAGCACCAGCAATGCTGGTCCTTCCTAGAGCTGCTATATTGAGAGAAGAGAAGAATGTCCCCAAGCCCTGCTTGTCCTGGACCCACATTTTCCGGGCAGTCCTGTGGAGTTGCTCATTACTTTAATTAAATGATAAAGGATATGAATATGAATTAATTTTCCTACCTTCTGAAACCTCTACTCCTCTAATCAGAGACTTCCCTTGGCATCTGCAATAGAGAGGGGGCTGTGGATTAAGAGGGCAAGCTCAGACCCAGAGCCAGCAACATCACCGATTCTTTCTTTCTGCAAATCACAGGAATTCTGGCCTCTCTGCTCTGAGTTATTCTTATCTATAAAATAATCTACTTGCCTCAGTTATCTCCAAACAATTCCTTCAAACTGAAAATCTTTTAATTGGTCTTTTTGGAACACAAATGAAACTGAGGCGTGGAGTGTGTGGATAGGAAAAGAAGGCTGGAACAGAATGGGCTAAACCTCAAGCTGAGAAAGTGTCTGGGTGTGTGTCTGCTTTGCTCTCCCCTGTGTAGGTTCTGGGCTCTGTCATGCCTTTCTTTGTTGAGCATTAGAGTAGAGACTGAAGGAGTGGACCCTCTGTGCAGAGGGCAACTCACGTGTTCTTTGAACAGCCTGCACATGAGGACAGAATTTACACCAGTAACCCAGGATGAAAGTCACCTACACTTCACCTGTCCCCAACAGAGAGGGTACACCAAGTCCAGGGAGGCATTCTCCTGCCAGAGGCACACTGTTACTTGACACACAGATGACAAAGTGAAATCATAAAAGTCATTGTGCAACGCAGTACCGTCAGTCTCTTCTGGCACACATGTATTGTTAACATTCTTCTGGCAAAGCTATGCTACAGATAAAACCTCTCCCACCCCTCCCTCCTCTCCTTCAAGAAGATGTCATTTGAAAGGACACTTTTCAAACCCTGTGGAAATACATTCACTCTGGCCACAGAATTCCGACTTTGAGAGCAGAGCCCATATCCTAAGAAGATGTGGCTGAGTTGGTAACAACAAGGGAAGGTCACTTGCACCTCATTAAAATGGAAACAGAGGTGAAACAGAAATTAAAATTCTGTCCTCTCTCTCCCTGTACCACCAGACAAGGAGTAACCATAGTAACAGGATGTCTAGAAAATGGGGGAGGAGTATGAAAGACAGTGAGAGACCCCCTTGGCCCTGAAACCTTGTGTCTGTAGGCCAGTCTAGAAACCTATGTGCACCTCCTTTCCTCACCTGGATTTTAGTGAAAGATATTTTCCTCTTTTTCCCAAAATTCCAGAAAAAGAACTAGAAACAGAAACCTCCTTACAAATATTGAATAAAGAAGGAAATGAAGACAGGGGAAAGACAAAACATTCTTCACAACACACACACACACACACACACACACATCAACTTGAGAGAATAACCTCAGATTTGAAAACAAAATTAAAATTTGCCAGAAATAGTGTTGGCTACAAGTACTTCCAAAAAAGGTCAGAAATAAAAATCAGACCATTTGGAATCATTTTTTAAACAGATCTCTCATTGTGGTACTGATGATAATGTCAGTTCAAGGAAGGTTGGCCATGGACGTGGGCATAGACATGGACATGGACCTGGGGCTATCCTGGCACTCGACTCCCCCAACCTAGTTGTCCTGCATCTCCTCATCCAGGAGGCACGCTATTCCTGGGGGGAGCTCAGGAAACCCACCTTTCCCTTTACAGACTGTTTGTGTGGTTTTCTTAACTGCAAAATGTTGGAAAATATATTCTCCCGAGTGTATTTCATGAAGCAGGAGAGACGTTTCAGGTTAAGAAAATGGATTTCCTCCACAGAACAACTCATTGCTAGGACATGAGATGGAGCCAGCACTGAGTTTGAAAGCAGGCGGAAGACCAGATCCACCCTGGTGTGGAGGACCAGGTCTCTCTCTCTTGCTGACCAGGCTCCACTGAATTTAAGAAAGTGAAGAAAGCCATATTTATCAGCAAGGCCTGCACATTCAAGGCCATTTTCACCACAAGAACGAAGCTCAGAGCTGGCCTGTCTCTAGGCCTGTCTACAGAGGCAGCCATGATTCCATAGGTCTCCACTCTAAGTACTGAGGTCACAGGAAGCTGCCTAGAAATAGGTGGCATCTGTTCCCATCTGCCCGGTCAGATATCTTTCGTAAATATTTGCATGCTTTGGTTAATTAAATGAAGTGTTCATCTAACCTCATCCTGCAAGGGGTATGTGTATTTGTTAACTCCTGCTGTCAATCCATAGGCTATATAGAATAGTATACAATCATTTAAAAAGTCAGTGAGAATCAAATGTAGTGAAAATTGCTTCTAAAGAACAAAATTGCTAAACAACTTTGACCTCTTGAAAAAGTAACAAAAGTAGCTAAAGATAATAAAAGAGGCAAGAAGGATTATTCTATATAACTAGCAAAGAGTGGACAGGCTACTAGATAAAAGTAAACACTTGGAACAGCTGAAGGGACAGATACTGTTCCTGTAGCATTTAAACAATTATTTTTTCTGGATGTGAAAATGTAAGAGTTGGTCATTGATGTCCCATTTCAAATCACATGCTTTTAATATAGAAAAGGATCTAAGACCTTTGTTATCTACCAGTAGCTCACTGAAAATCAAATGTTTGTTTCAGAAAGCAGTGGTACTCTAATTATTTTATTAGATTTTATGCAAAGTTGCATAATTGAGGTAAAATACCTTGATTCTAATTCTAGCTATCTAGCCTTCAGCACTTATCTGTGATTTCTCTTTCAGGTTGTGTTTCCTTGTTGTAAATAAAGACATAAAGAAATCAAAACCTCTGTACACAAAAAAGTTGAAAAGCTGGGTGCATGGTTTGATTGAAAACAAAAAATGATAACAACAAACAAACAAGCAAACAACAACAAAAAAGAACCAGGAAAATGGCCCAGCTGGCGTGGTTCAGTGGTTGAATGTCAACCTATGATCCAAGAGGTTACAGTTCAATTCCCAGTCAGGGCATATGCCTGATTGTGGGCTTGATCTCCAGTAAGGGGCATGCAGGAGGCAGCAGATCAATGATTCTCTCTCAACATTGTTGTTTCTATCTCTTTCTCCTCCCTTCCTCTCTGAAATTAATAAAAAAAGTTTTTTTAAATAAAAAACAGGAAAATAATTAGAGATGATAGGTAGATAGGTAGACAGATAGAAAAGTAGATAGATAGATGACAGATAGAAAGATAGATATTAGACAGAGATAAATATCGATAAATAGCTGACAGGTAGAAAGATAGATATAGATAAATATAGATAGACAAAAGATAGGTAGATAGATAGGTAGATAGATAGATAGATAGATAGATAGATAGATAGATAGAATAAGTGGGTAGCTAGAATATAGACCAAAAAAACATGTTAAATGAGCTCTAGCATTCATTCCTGCTTCATGGAATGATAGGTATTCACAGGGAAGGCTGTCAGCAACCTTTCTTCATGACTTGTAACCCTTGAAGAAGTTACAATTCTTTAATTCAGATAAATCCCAAATGTTAAGGATATTATCCCTAATTCTGAACTGACACAAAAAGAAGACAGGCCAATAATTCTCTTTGAAATATTTTTAAAAGAAAAAACTACAGGTATTTATAACCAAATTTTCACAGGTGTTGAACATTTGTTTTTATCTGAAAGACAGATCACTGTGCACGTGAAAGCACCTCCACTTCACTTCCACCATTTCAGATGTGACAGTTGTGATGAACTGTCCGGTTTAATCCTTTCATCTGTGGGCTAAGATCCCCAGATGGGGAATGACCAAGCTCAGCCCGAGGAGGGTAGTGTGTACTTTCAGTAGAACTATAACAGAAAACTATTTTTTAGGGACAACTTAAAAACTGAATTTCAATAATAATATTTGACTATGCCAAATTTGTTTAGCATAGATAGAACGGAACACTTGGAAAGAAGAAAGGAAAATGTGCATTTTTCATCAAAATTATTTTCTGATTTTACAATGGACCCCACTGTAACAGAGAATACCGCCAACCCACATAGTTGGGAGCCACAAGTCGGTGATGGACACTGAAGTTCCAGGTCACTAGAAAGGGAGGAGGACAGGCTGTGGAAGATTCCTTCTTCATATTTCTTTCACTAGTAATTGGGAATCTAGACTTTGTTTTGCATATTTTTCCCAAGACATGGCACACAGCTCTATACAGAGGTGAAAATATGAATTAACAGACATGTTTTCATTATTTAGAAGAAATACGAGATTAAAATTCTGATAGCACGTGAAGAGCAATTCAGTTTGTACACTCAGGAAACTAATGTTTAGGGATTAAATTGACCCATTTTGTAATGTTTCATAAATATTTATGAAAACCAAATTTCAGTGCTTATAAAAACTTAGAGTTGAACAAAGCAGGAATTAAACTATAACCATTAATGATATCATCAACTTCCTAAGACTAAAAAAAAAATAAAAGGTCCCATTGGCACACTAGACTTTTGTGCATGTGCCCTGAGTGTCTCTTGGGCATGAGGACTCTTGATGTGGTGGCCAAGTTTATGTCACTGCCTAGACAGATGTTTCAGTCTTGGGAAGTGGGGTTTGAATTGCAGATGCCAGTGGGCAGTGGATTGAGAGCCTGCCTCATATAAAAATCTGAAAAAGAAGGGAAAAAAAGAGAGAAAAACAGGTGGCCTCCCCAAACTTTAGACAGCGCTTCAGTGGTGGCATCTTTTCTGTTGACTTTGTGTCTGACAAAAAGAGACAGATCCACTGTGCCTCCTCAGCCATTCCTGATTCAGATTTAGCAGAATTGGGAAATAACTGCTTCCAAACCTTCCAAATGGTCCATTTGGAAGTCTCCACATCTGCCGTGCTTTGAGGGTTGGAGTCTAGAGCAAAGGAAGCATGGGGCTGCCTAATGGCCCAGGCCCAGCGGTGGATGAGAGAGGGGATGGAGAGAAATGAAATAGTACAGGTGTTTCTGGAAGCTCTAGAAGCTTTGAAGAATGGTGGTGCAATTAGTTCGGGTGGGGAAATAATGGTACATAATTCTTATTTTCTCTGTGCCAGCTCCCCCGTAATTACATTCACAGGCACAGCCTCAGAACCAGAGAGTTCCGTGGATACGGATTATATAGCATTGCCATCTGCCCTTTGTCTGCCCCTCAGTGCCAGGAGTCAGGCTGCCTGAACGACATGGTTCACACCGCCCAGAAACACCGCTGCTCCTGTTAATGGGGCCACTGCAGGAACTGGAACTCATCAAAGCCTCAGAGCAGGCCTCGCCCCCTTTCTGGGTTTTTGGCTGGCAGTTTCCTCATCTCTCCAGTGCGGATGGACACCTGCCTTTCTCATGAGGTTGTGCTGAGGCTCAGACGGGCCAAAACACTCAGTGAATCTGGCAGCTCCGTGAAGACTTAGAGGAGAGCTTCCGGATCGCTGTTTCCTGGGCAGAGATACTTTCACAGAGGCCGTGACACTGTCCTCACTATGACTGTGGCCTCGGTCCCTGACGTGGGAGGTTTTGGCCCTCACCCAGTGTTGAGCAGAAAACGAGTGAGACCTGAAGGCTTGCCAATGAGCTTATCACTTTGGCGGCCTCCAGGCTTCACACAAAGGTGACAAAATGATCATGAAACATTCATGTCCCAGAGCATAACCTGAGCTTTGAGTCAGAAACCAAGCGTTCTGTGTTACATATGGATCTGTACCATATATAACAGTACGCAGAACACCAATAACTGGCATTAAGTTGGTTACTTCACCACAGGTTCCCAGCCTCAAATGGATTCAACTGGGACTCCTGTAATTAGACATTCGCAGCTTGGAATGTCTTTAGATTTGTAATGCTAACATAGTCTTTTTGTAATTTCTCAAGCTCAGCCAATCACCACACATGTCCTAGTAGTTACACCTGAGATTTCCAGAGTAGGGCCTGGAAGAAATTTTTAAGTGAAAATAACAACGAAGAGAAAGAATCAGTTGTACTTTTTTGCTAAGAAACATATGACTCCTAATTAAGTACCACTGAGTTGTTTTAGAAAGTTAAATGTACCCAGTAAATGCAGGTGGTTTTACAGACTGGTCAAGTCTCAAGTCACTTTATTCCTTTAGAAATGACCTCCATTTTGTGGTTTGTATTGCGTGGCCTTCATCCTGAATTACTTGGTCATTGTATGTCACAGACGTTCTGTTTTTTAAATTAATCCAAGTCATTAAGGACAAAACTTACAAAATGTGAGAATTTCTGAGGAGTTTCAGGCCAAGTGTTGTAGTATTTAACATGACTTGATCCAGCTTTGGTATTTCAGGGAACTTGTGAGAATCAGTCCATCAAATAAGTGATCATTTTTATCATTATCATCATCATCATCTCCTTATTATTCACTATGAAATTGTGTTCTTTACAAATCTTATTATTGCAACTGCAAACCTGATTTTATTCCTTTTTGATGAACTATGTTGCTCTAGGGCCCTTATGTACAAATATGAGAAACCAAATTGAATTAAATAATTAGGTAAGAAAATGTTTACTCTTCCAGCTGGATTTGAATTTTTGAACTAAACATTGAATCTTCGGAAAGCAAAAACTGTTTTTCATGCAGCAGCCATCAAGGTACAATAATCCTAAACCACATCTGGCACTGGCACCCCTCGGGTGGGGGTACCACACCCACCCCATCACTTTTTCCAGCACTTTCCTTGGTTTCTATGAAAACAACCAGACTCCCTGGCCGATTACAGAGCACAAACCTCAGCAAAAGACAGCTGAGTCACAGTTTCCCTCCACTCTCTCCAGCTTGCTGCTTCACTCACAGAGAGGATAAAAATCAAAGAACAAATCTTTGCTAACTGCTCTAATCACAGGCTTATGTCAAGTGACTATATTGTGAAATGGGTTCTTCTCTAAAGTAAGAATAAATTTGCAGGCCATCTATGGGATGAATATACTGAATAAATACAATTTTATCTAGCAAAGAGAAAACAGAGTGGAAGCAAAAAGGTCATTACTTTTTATTCACTCACCATATCAGCAGCTCGGACTCATGAAACATCACATAGGAGACAGAATCTGAGATTCACCTCCACTGCCTGACTCACTGCTCCCTGTCCGCTGTCTCATCCACTTCATTTTATGTAGAATAAAATCAGCACATGCCCCCATGAGTCCTCACTGAGAAGATGCTCACTATGTAGGTGATAATGTTAGCTAGTGCCTATTATTAAAAACACTACTGCCCTGGCCCATAGGGCTCAGTTGGTTGGAGCATCAACCAGAAGGTTGTGGGTTGGATTCCGAGTCAGGGTACATACCTAGGTTTCAATTCACTCCCTGGTTAGAATGCACATAGTTGCTCTCTCTCTCTCTCTCTCTCTCTCTCTCTCTCTCTCTCTCTCTCTCCCTCTTTCTTCCTCTGTCTCTGTTTAAAATTTAAAAAAATACATATTCTCAGGTAAGGATTAAAAAACAAAAAAAATACTACTTATATTAGATAATAAATATTTTCACATACACAGTCAAAAAATAGAAAAGGAAGAAAGTTGATGAAAAAATATTAGTAAAATTTTAAAAGGTAACTCAAATAAATATAAATTTTACATATTTCAATGTAAACTTTTAACAGTATTTACCATTCAATGGCTTTTTATTTGGGGGGAAAATAATTTAGATGTAAAAGCCCTATGTATATGTTGCTTGGAATATATAGCATTATTATCAGTGCCTGTCAAATTTTTTTAACTAGATCTTATATCAGGATTAGTACACACACACACACACAACTATATAAAAGTTCATAAGATAACCCTTTATTATGTCATTGCACATAAATATTTTCTACTCTGTTTCCTCTCTTCCTCTCTCCCTCTCCCCACTTCTTCTCTCCTTCAGTTCCCATAAGTTCATGAACCTAATGGGTCATGACCCGCATTTTGATAAATGCTCCACTAAAGGAAACATTGACTTGAAGGAGGCTGCACGTAGATGATTCGTTGCTGTGGCTGGTGGTGGCATGTGTGCCAGCCAGAAGGCATAGGCCCCTCTGACTTGGTGCCAGGCTCACTGAGGGTCTAGTCAATCCTGAGTGGGCTAGGAAAACTCAGTTCATGTGGGGAAGGCAGAGAGTGGGCCTTTGGTATCCCCACTGACTTCCTCCCGGCCCTGCCTCTGCCCTATCAACATCAACAGCCCTGCATCTCCACTGTACTCAGCAAATCTTCATCTCATATAGAGGACATTCAGAAGTTAGTAATGAGCTTTATTTCAGAAAAGCCACATCACGACATGGAGACACATCCACTTCTGCATTGAGACTGCCATGTGCCTTTTGAGCCTCCATCTGAGATAGAAAGTCAAAGGCTACAAGATCCTGAGGAGGAACACTATCACACGCCAGCCCTGTGGGCCTCAGCTTTCAGGCATGTCCTTCACTGATGAGATGGGTCACCCAGTCCTCACATTCCCACAGCCCAGACCCACACAACCACAAAACTGTCTTTAGAACAAAAACACTGATGTAAGCATGCTTTTCTAAAACATTTATTTCTGCATGAATGGACCCGGAGGACAGTACGCTAAGTGAAATAAGCCAGACACAGAAAGACAATACTGTGAGCTCACTCAGATGAAGATCTAAAACAGTGGGGACTCATGGAACCAGAGGAGAGTGGTGGTCCCCAGGAGCTGGTGGATAGGGAATTAGGGACATGTTATAGATAGAGTGCAATCTTCTAGCTATCAGATGAATAAGTTCTGGGATCCAATGCCCAGCATGATGATAATAGCAAATACTCTATTGTTTACTTGAAACTTGCTAAGAGAACAGGTCTTAAATGTTCTCACCATTAAAAAAAAAAGTTCTAATTATGTGAGGTGATGGATGTGTTAATTAACTTGATTGTGGCAATCCTATATAATAAAGAGGGAATATGCAAATTGACCATCACTCTATCACAAAGATGGCGGTGCCCATAGCAGGGGTGACAGGGAGGGGGGGTTCCATAACACAAGATGGCTGCACCCATAGCAGAAACCAAGTTCCCATAACTAGCCTTAATGAGCAATCAGCAGAGACTTGAGACTGGGCCCACCCCCACCCACCCATGGGACTTGACAGGGGACCTCCGGCCACACCCTCTGCCCCGGCACCAGGCCAGGGGACCTGAGGCTGCACCCCCCACCAGGAGGTGTTTGACAGGAGACCTCAAGGTGCATTCCCCACTCCAGTGCTGGGCTGGGGGAACTCAGGCTGCTCACTCAGCCCTGGACCGGGGGACCTCAGGCCACACTCCCCTGCCTGGTAGGGCTTGATAGGGAGCCTCAAAGTACACCCCCCCACTTGTCTTGGCTTCATGGGGGACCTCAGGCTGCATCCCCTGCCTGACAGGGCTTGATAGGGGACCTCAGGCCACACCCCTCCATCCAACAGGGCTTGATGGGGGACCTGAGGATGCACCCCCACACACACACCTGGTGAGGCCCCCTGTTCAGTGGGACTGGCTGGGTCTGGATCTAGCCCAATAGGGGTGGGGCCAGCCAGGTCTGGGTCTCTCATGATTTTAAGTCTCACATGGGTGGGGACTTGACTCTGGGTCCCATGGTGCACCCCAGACTCTGACAGGAGGAAGATTTTCATACACATTTTACTAATTTTCTTTCATCTCTGACACTTCTATTATAGAGAAAGGGCAAATAGCAATATTAAAATATTTCCTCTACTTAATCCCCTTTTAATGTGCATGAATTTCATGTACT
Organism: Murina feae; assembly: GCA_004026665.1. NCBI lineage: Eukaryota > Metazoa > Chordata > Mammalia > Chiroptera > Vespertilionidae > Murina > Murina feae. Next base: position 25,578 of record PVJC01003763.1, on the reverse strand, counting down.
GGGCCACTAGTCATTTCATAATAATACATATATCAAATTATCACATTTTGTGCTTTACTAGTAAGTATATACAATTTTCTTTGTTAATTGTACCCCAATAAAGCTGGGGGGATTTATTTGATCCAAATGGTCAGAAGGAAAACCAGTTGGTATGTTTGCATTTTGTCACTGTGCAAACTACATGGAAATGACATTTTAAAACTCTCCACAATTAGTTCATTGAAAATTGATACCAGCAGAGAAAATGTTTTGTAGGTTTCACACAGCTCTGACTTAAGGAGATGAAATTTAGTGTGAATCTGATGATGATCTGGAAAGAAACCTGGGTACTTCTCACTTGTGAAGACAGATTCTGTTTCCTACGACCTCAGACAGGAATTGCTGCTTCTTGAAACTAAGCCCCTCCTGCTGCTCCATCCCGTCTGTTCTGCCTCTGGACCTCATATAATGCTGGTTAGAAGGAAGGGCCCCCCACCAGTTCCGAGTTGCCACCGTTGCCTGGGGACAGGAATGAGATTGTGTGCTTCTGTTTCTCATCTAAGCCACAGTTATCGGGCTTCTGACCTTTACTTATTGAGTTTCCTGAACATCCAGATGAACAATAAACTGCCTTTTACATCGGAAAGGTCAAATCAAGATTAAGTCAATTACAGAAACACGAAGGACTATCTCCCTAGCAGCTCATAACACACCTGTGATGTTTTGCTTCTTTTCTGTTTGTGAATGAGACATGGTATATAATACAGGGCCCTTTACATGTTCATTCATTATAAATAATGCAACTGATATCTCTCCACATCTTACTTGCATACTGTAGAGTACCACATGTCTATCCTAATTTTTCTTGCATGATGATTTTAACATACTGTTATGGTTAATTTTATGTGTCACCTTGTCGATTCTAAGATTTCTTCAGAGAGCTGAATTATTTCTGGGCATGTCTGGGAGTGTGTTTCTGGAAGAGATTAGCATTTGCATCAGTTGACTGAGTAAAGATTGCTCTCCCAAATGCAGGTGGGCCTCATCCAGTCCATGAGGGCCTGAGCAAAGCAAAAAGGCAGAGGAAGGAAAGATTCACTCTCATTAAGCTGGGACCATCTTCTTCTGCCCTTGGATATTGGTGGTCCTGGTTCTGGGGCCTTTGGACTCAGACTTAACTACACCATAGGCTTCCTGTGTCTCAACCTCAGGTGGCAGATGTGGAACTTCTGGGCCTCCATAACCATGTAAGTTGATTTCTATCATAAATCTCCCCCAATATCTATCTGTGCTATTAGTTCTGTTTCTCTGGAGGGCCCTGACAGATACACATATAAATCCTTGTCTCCCATGAGTGTAAACCCTCCTACTGAGAAGGAAGTATGGTTTTTCTACCTCCCCACTCCCCACATATTTCCACATATTTCAGGTCCAGTGTGTGTTCAATAAGTTAAATTAAAATTCTTTTTTTAAAAAAATAAGAAGCCACATTTCCCCAACTCTTTCACAAAAAACTGTCTTTTAATAGCCTCATCTGATATCAGGTGAACATCTATAACATAACAAAATAGATATTTGGCATGGTGGCTCTTGCTCTTGCTTTCTGGGGAGCAATGGCTTTTATTAATGTCGAGTGTAAAAATCAATTCCACATCGGTCATGGCCTCTGTGAGCTCAAGACTACACCAGCCAATGAGGCTGGAATGTTGACCAATGTTGACTGAAATAATAATGTGGCAATGAGAATATCACAAGCCAGTCAGCCCCATAGCTATGTGCACACCTGCCTTTGTGCCCATGTGCTAAGGGGCTGGATGCCCAACCCTCTCCTCAGATCACTTGTGCTCTGTCATCACTCACTCATCACCTGCAGTCACTCTTGGGTTTACCTGTGCCCTTCAAACTTATCCTCTCTGTGGTAGCAAGACTAGCCCTAAGGAAATTACAAAGCCTGCTGGGTTGGTTTTGACACCCACCCACCCCTTATACACACACACGCACACACATGCACATGCACATGCACACACACACATATCATCCAATATCTTTATGTGGCTTGTGATGTTTGGGACCACCTCCAGCTATGCAGTTTTTGAGCCAGGCCCTAGTTCTCCACGCTGACTCTTCTTGGGTTCATACACACCATTACAGCTCATTACTCTCAAAGCCAGGCAGCTCCTCACGCTCAGCTGCAAACAGCAGCAGGCCTTCTAAGACATCACCCCAATGGTGGCTTTTAGTCTCCAACTTCGCAGGATCCCTTTTCTCTTGGTGACATAATCTAGCACCACATGTCTTCATCTGCCTTTTGATGACTAGACTTCTGTGTCCTGGTGTCTTGCAGCTCCATGGTTGGGGTGCTTTTCCTAGGTCTCCCTATCACACGGTGATCAATGGGGAATCCTCTGCCCCAGAATCCATACCATAGCATCTCAGCTCTCCTCTGGCCACCATGGGAGGAGGAAAGATTGCAATTCCATCACCCGGTAGCTGCTACTGTCTAGTGAGCAATTTGTGTTATGGACTGTACTTTCTAAAGACTTAATGTTTTGGTTCAAAGGAGTAAATTACCTAGTGGAATTTCTGACAGATGTTTGCAGATAGATTTTCAACACCAATCCAAAGGACCACACAGGAGCTTGCCACCTCTCCTACATCTGAGGTTAGCTCTAGAGAGCCCAACAGTTCTGCAGTTAAGGTCCCTCCTCTTAAATAGGGTGTAAGAATTAGGTCAATTAATGGGAAAGCTTTGCAAAACTGAGTGATTGAGAGTGGCCTAGTTATAGGCATCACAACAAGATTAAAAGGTTAAAACACACACACACACACACACACACACACACACACACACACAAAACGGTAGCCTCTTGAAGTCCTTAGAGATGAGCATTTCTGTCCAAAGATTTCATTTATCATGAAAGCTGAGGAACACATTGTGGACCTGACAGCAGATTAAGGCTATTAGGAACATTTGTTAAAACAAACAAGGAACTCTGCCCTGCAGGAATGGTGCGATTGCCCCTAATCATCAAGGAAGACAAGTGGAGAGCAGGGCAAAGCCAGTAATCAGGGAGTTTACAGAAAGTACCCTGCAGGCAGTGATTCAACCCCAGTAAAGAGAGGATACCTTTCATTTACAGACATTAAAGGAAGTGATAGCAAGGACGTGTGAACATAAAATCTCCTCATACAAAGAAGGGTGGTTAACCCAAGAATTGAGTCTATATGTGTTTTTGAAAAGCCCTTTGCTGAATGTATAAGGCAGCTGGGTGGCTTTCCTAATTATCACACTTAGGAGCTGGTGACCTGTCAGGATTCATGCCCTCTTGGTCACCCTGAGAGATGCCCACGGCACCTACTGGCTTGGCATCTTCTATTCATGAGAAAGGGACCAGAGCTTCTTCTTATCTCACTCTCAAAACAGTGTCCTATAAAGAAAGGGGTGACATTGTTAATTCACACCAGGTGGGTGTGTCCAGGTGTCTGATCCAGGTACCAAGGCACGTGGTAGGGAACCAGAACAGGAAGAGACCTGGAAGCGTGTTTCAGACTACACAGACCCCCACTGAGGACAACTTCTTGGGTAAAGTGTTCTGATTCTAAGTATTGAGGTGTCTAGCATTATGTGGTACTTGGAATGTGTGTTTTCACTTGAAATATTGTTGTTAGACACAGCTGTACTATGTCATTCCTGCAACTTTTCCTTTCACATATTTCCCTCTTAGTTTATTACTAAGACATCAAGTCTCTCCATGAATCAGTGTAGCCTGTAAGCAGTTTAGATATTTTATCAGCGTCCTGACGCCATGGAGCCACCAGGGAAATCATTTACACTTTCATTAATTCACTTAATAGCACTGGGGGTGGGGATAGACGATGCCTGTGAGGTCACAGTAGTTTCCAGCCTGGGTCACAGCATGATTATATTAAAAAATTATAAATATGTATTTTTAAAACTCCAGAAGAATGCTGCCTGCTGTTATTGTGCTGTTTCAAAGTGTGCCCTGTCCCAGTTACTTTTTTTCCACTGATGTTAAAGTTAGTGATGAGGGAATGGCTCGCTGCATTTGGCTTCTCTGGGTGAAGGCATTTACTAGAGTCTCCAGGAAACGGTTGGTGGACAGATAGGAGGAGCCCTGCAGGAGGTCATGTGCATGAAACTCCCATGGGGAGCCCAGGCCTGGTGGGGAAGATATTCAGAGGTGGGTTTTCCCCACAAGGACCACAATTTAAGACTCACTGTCCAGACCTTCCTATTCCATGCATAAGAACTCAGGGTTCTCTCCTGGGGGTCTTGCTTCTTGGTGACAGCTGAACCTGACGGGAAGTCAGCCAGTATGTATTTAGAGCTCTGTGGTTCAGAAATGACCCTCTGAGCCTGTGATGGGAAGTAGGGGAGAGCAGCACAGGGCCTTCCTCAGGCGGGTCCATGGGTCCTCTGCTCGGGCTCAGTGGGAAAACCACCCACCCTAGCACGTTCCTCCTCCTTTATGTCTCCTCTTCTTTCTTCTCTTCCCCTCTCCATGTTGTCTCTCCATCCTCCCTACCTCACCTAAAACACATGCAGGCAACACACACAACACACGACACCCACATACAACCACACAAAACCCACACACACGTCAGGCTGTCTCCAAACTAGCAGCTGTCATTTTCAAAGAATGCTAAGGTGGGTGACTGCAGTCCTGGAAAGAGAGGTGAACACAGTGAATCCTGGTCCAAGTGACTGCCCAGCTCTCTCCCTCAGCCTCCTCCTGCCTCCACACACTGATTCTCTGCCTCACGCCCTCTCCCAACATGCCACGGTGGTTCCTGGGTTCTCTTTACACAACAACACTGGCTTGTAGAGCGGGGAAGTTTCATGTATACCTGATGGTCACAAATCTGTGTGTGAATGTAGGTGCCCGTGTGTATAAGCATGTGTGAGCCTGTGTGTGTGTGGGGGGGGAGGGGTAGGGTGGGGGGTGTGTGTGTCTCAAAGGCAGATCAGATCCCAAAGTAAGTGGCTGAGTAGGTAGAACTTGGGGCTCTCGCGAGCACTTTGAATATGAAAAGACACATTTGTACAATATCAGCGCATGAGTCATTTGCAGCTCACTAATTGTCTATTTTATTTTAATGCTAATGCTTCAGGAACATGCAGTAAATTGACATAATAACAGAGTCGGAGGCATTCTCGGCACACATGCCATTTGGAGCCCTAACAAGCCTGGTTTTATTCCGCGCACAGAAGCATGGGCTGTTAGGGTCTCCAAATAAATGAGGATTGCTGGAGGCTGGCTGGTCTCAGGAACAACGGGACAACAGACCACGCAGGACTACCGTTACCATGGTAACGTGGAGGCTCTCCACCGGCATCACAAGGATACATCACCAATTTAGTGCTCTACTAAACACGAAACGACGCCTCCTTTACGACATTGGGCTGTGGTGCCTAGAAAGGCCAGGCCTCCTGTAGCAAGTGAAGTGGCCGAAAAGGAGTCTCCACTCCTTGTGCAGTGTGGCTTGGTTTCCACCACGTGCAAGTCGGCCCAGTTATTTGCAGTCGCTCTTAATAAGAAGCTCTTCGGCAAAGCACGCTTGCAACCTTGGGTGGCAAGTCTCCACACCTGGGTCAGGTGTCTGCAACTTGCAAGCTGATTGAAGAGTGGCCCAAGTCTGAGAGTCTCAGCCAGTGATGACCCAGGCCGCCCTGCTCCGGTAACGCTGGGCGGTCATTTCTGCATGCCATGGGCCAGGAGGGGAAAGCAGAGTCTGCGTACCTGTGCATGGGTGATCATAGGGGTTCCATAGGCACAGCTTGGAAACAACAGCAAGGCTCACGCCTCCTGGGGGGAGGGCCCCACTTTGCTCCTGCTGTGGCCCTTTGTCCCAAACTCCTTCTCATTTCACCAGGATGGGCTCAGGAAACATCCCATTTGGCAAAGTCCCCAGGCTTCCTTCTGACTTCAGTGCAGGATCCCACTCCACCATCAACAATGCAGCCCACAGATGCAGAGGAGTCATTCTCCCCGTGTTTCCAGCAGCCCCTCTCATTCCTCACAGCTGCCTACCTGAAGGCAGGGACAGGGGATGGGGGGAGTCTGAGTGCAGGGCAGAGAGTGTGGGTCTTGGGGCCAAACAGACCCCATGTTTGAAACCCACGTTGACTTGGACCTTGCTTGTGAGTGAGACACAAAATCCCACTGAGCAGCCGCTTTCACATCACTAAAATGCAGGTAGGTTGTCTGAATAACAACTGGGAGACATAAGAAAACCATGCGTCCTCCCAAGGACACCGCCAAGTCCCCAGATTGTGTGCCTGCCCGTCACTCCACCCGGACAGCCCGTGAGTCTTTGTTTTATTCTGCGAGGTGCCTTCCTATCTGCCCAAGCTGCCCCTGAGGCTGGGCGGGACAGGGGTTGCTCTGGAGGAACAAGCCTTTCCACCTCTGCCCAGATGCTTCATGGGAGATGAGGACAGCCGAGAGATAGGACAGGATGCAGGCATTAGGCACAGCCACAAAGCAAAGCAGAGCAGGCAGACGGGCAGCACGTTTTCCTTTCCCCCTGGGGGGATGTGGGGGGAGAGGGGACTAGGGAAGGGCAGTTTTCTGCTGTTCAGAATTACAGATTTTCTAAATGAAGAAATTGCTTTATTCCATTTCTCCTACTCATTGCCATCTCTTTATTATTAGAAAGGATGGCTTCCTTGAAATCTAGTAAACCTCTCTCCATGTCCAAGCTGGAGATGCATAGGGAGATGGTAGCTTCCATTCTGAGGATGAGGGCGACACCTCCTGGGCTGTCGGGGAAAACGTCACAGCTCCTGTGGCTGGAGATGCCTCAGGGGGGAGCAGGGCGTGAGGTATGGTCCTTGCTGTTATCTGAGGCACCAGCAACGTCATTTAATTGCGGCTGGTGAACATCTAGATGCAAAGCAAATGTGCACATCAGAGGGAACAGCTTGCCCCCAGGTCCTTGACATTTTTGCTGTTCTGTGCAGACCGTCCCTGTGCACCGTTGAGTCACAACTTGATTCACGTGTCTTCATTCTCTCCTCCATCCTGGGTGAGCACCAGTCTCCCCACAGCATCCCAAGGCAGAGAGGAGACTCATGGTTCCCCTCCTGCTCGGAGGTGGGGAAAGAGGTATTTATTTCTGCTCTGGAATTTTCACTGGGAAGGGAAGATGAGCTCTGTGTTTTCAACATCTCCCTACATTAGTGTTGATATGTTGAATCCATGTCCCCTTCATCCAAAGAAAAGGAAAAACAAATTGGAATCTTGTGAGGAAAAGACCAGAAAGGGTGTCTGGCTGAGATGGTGAGGCTGTGGCTCAGGAGAGTCCTGGGCAGCAGACGGTACAGGCCTTGAGCAGGTATGCAGGAGGCTGACGGGAAACACGGGACCCCAGGCGTGGAAATGATGCCTTGCGTATTTCCCTTTGGGTCAGCCTTATTGTCCATCAGTGGCATCTGCTTTGCTCTGTATGGCAACCAGCCTGTCCCTTCTCTCTCCCGGTCCCCTACCTGTGGGACTGGAAGGGGACTGGTCACCTGCCCAGGCAGACATTGTGTCCTTAGCACTCCATGCCGCGCACCGCTTGGGGACTCTTATTGGTGCCATTCAGGGGCCCTCTGCTTGTGATGAAAGCCACCCCTGCAAGCAGGAGACCTGTACTCAGGTGCAAACCACCCAAAGGCCAGCAAATGGCTGGAAAGAGCAGGTGTCACATGCAGCCCCTCGGCCCTGGCCTTACCTGAAAGGACAGACCTGAGGTCATCCCCCTGCAGACCCTGCTGCTGGGAAGAGAAAGGTGTGGAAGGAATGCCCAGCCGCATGGCAGCTGCATGGAATGTCTTCTGTAAATGTGCTTTCCACCCACTTCCAGGCCAAAGTAGGGGTTTCTGGGGAATCGTCAAATCCTGGCAGGTCAGTAGTGACCAGGTACATTGCGGTGTCCAGATTCAGCCATGTGCTGATTGCATCTCCAGATGCCTGGCTCCATGGCAGACTCACTCCTGTGACATCAACCAGCCTGAGACTGAGCTTTGCCAGAGTCCCAGAGCACGGCCAGCCGAGCTTCTATCCTCTGGGGCTCGCAATGGCTGAGAAGTGAACCAGCAGGCACCGGTCCTGGCCTATGGGAGGGCTGGTGATGTCCACCAAAGTCCTCCATTTCTCCTTACGTCTCCAATTAAGATGACAGTCATGCTGTCATTATTTTTCGTTTCAAAAATGGACTATGGCTATCCTGCCTGACCCAAGGCCATCTGCAGTAGAAGGAAGGTGTTCTCGGCTGGCACTAAAACAAAATAACAACAAAAAGCATTGGGCCCATTCTCTGCACAAGATCCACTCTGCCACTCTGCCACACCACCACCAATGTCCCCTCTGTCCATTCCTAACAATGGTTTCTTGGGATGCAGCTGCCTTGGCCTGGATCTGGGCTCAACCCCTGGTCTGCTACAAGTCACTTCGCAGTCCTGAGTCTAGCTCTCTACCTACTGTGTTCTAACTTGGCCTCCTCTGAGTGGTCACCTGCAATCATGCCTCTGTACACAGAATGTATCTGCACAGAGCAGTGCGGATGTGTGGGGGTGATAGGCAGCCCTGGATCCTGTCTGTGGTCTCTACCTAGCCAACCTTGTCCTCCAACCCCCCCACCTCGCCCTGATTTGTCATCAATGTGGCCCATTGAATGCAGCAGCTAGAAAACCTGGAGAACACTAAGATGACATTCCCCCGAGAAGCAAAGGACACCTGCACTACCCTTTCTATTATACAGACACTCGGTCATGTTGGTGTAAAGATTGAGGGGATTTTTCTGCTAGAAAATAGGTGTAAATAGATGTCACATCATGCCCTTCCATTCTTAGATGGCTCGCTATTGGAGCTTGCCACTGAAAACCTGTTCTATGGTGAAGAAATGTGGCAAATACCAGGTGTGTACTCATTGCCAAGCATGTGTTATACCCGACTCGGTGGGATCCCACCAGGAACAGAACACTTGCCTTGGATGTAACTCAGCCTGCATCCTGGGCAAGGTCATTTGTAAAAAGGGTTAGATGCTATAAGTAACTGTCCCTCAGCCTAGAAGTGGTGTATGTGGCTCATGAATGATGCACAGGCATGGCTTTGCCTTTCAGAACAGAGAACATGTGTCCCTGGTCTCAAGAGAGAGGGTCCTCTGTGTCCCTTTTTTAATTCTTAGCTTGGAATAGGCCAAACTCCTCTGAGTGACACTCACTCCCTTTCTGTTTCCCCTCTCCTCCTCAGAGGGCAGGGGGGCCAGGCAGGAAGACTTCTCCCCCAGTGACACTGCCACCCAGGGCTTGGCTTGATCAGCAGGACGTCAGGCACACTCCTTTCCAGGCATGAAGCTCTTTGTAGAGAAAGGTATGTGTCAGTCCCTCTGTAGAACACAGATAGGCACCCTCTGTCCCTAACCCTCTAAGCCAAATCCCATAAACCTCACAATGGATACTTTTTTTAACTTAGAAAAAGAAGGACAGATCTTTACTTTCTGGAAATAATGTGCTGTTTTGAAACAACCACCCCCACACTTTACATCTCAGGATCCCCGAGCATCTCTGTGGAAGATGAGTCAGTGTCACCATGATGGGAACCGTGGTTTGAAGGGAGCTGGGGACTCCAAACAAGCAACACAGGTCATTATGGGGGTGACTTGCTTGTGCCTTCTTGCAAGTGTTGTGCATCTCTGGGATTTCCTTTTAAGTAATTGCAATGGATAGCGGGGTTGGGAGGAGAATAGGTTGAGCGGGTGAAACAAATCAGCCATAAACTGACAGTTCAGAGACTGGCTGGTAAGAGCAGGGGGATTGTAATTCTGTCCACTTGCGCATCTGTCTGAAATTTTCCATATGAAAGTTTTAAAATTTATATCTGTCTCTGGAGTAGCGCCAGCAACCCCCACCCCAATGGCAACACATCCCATCTGTCCCCCTCATGATGTGTCAGAGCAAAGTTTCAGATTGCTGCGTTCCACTGACATTCCAGAAGTAGCCAGGGCCCAGTGCTTTTTGGGCACTGCATCTGACACAATTAGAAATTGAAGTCTGTGTTCACCCATCCAAGATCATTAGAGAATGTAGGAAACAAGTCAAAGAAAAACAAACAAACAAACAAAAAGAAAGTTTCTTTTACTAACATTAACTCTAAGTAGTTTATCTCAAATGTGTGTTCTCTTTATAAATGAACTTTCTGAAATGTAATACGTTCAATAGAAGAATGTCTTCTCTCAGCCTAATGAAGACAAGGAGAGAGGAATCGGGCTAAGAAGGAGAGGAAGGAGTCAAGTGGACTTCATGATAGAATGACTTCTGAGCTACTCATCAGCCTGGCCAGCCTGCTACCATGAAAGTGCTAAGAGCTATAAAAGCAGAGCCTGCCACAGTCTCTCAACAAAGATCTGACACACAGTTCCTTCAGGAGTCCTTCTGCCAATGGGATCACTTGGACCTGAACTTGCACAGGAATTAGGAACACAGAATCAATGCCACTATCTTCGCAGGAACAAAAAGTAAATGTTGAGGCAAAACATGGGGAATTGAGGTGTGATGTGTTACATAACTGTGTTTCCAGATGAAGGGAAGATGGGGACAAAACCTTTTGAGCAGGGATCAGGCTGCTTCTAGCATGTCCCTTCCTCTGTCTTTATTCTGGCCAAATTTAGGTTTCCCCCAGGTTATTCACTTTGTCTTTGTCTTTTGCAAGAAGAGTTAAAGGGTTTTACAAAAATACATGGACTTGAAAAAGGATGAAATGAGTGATGAAACCAGAGCACAGGGAAACTAAGCAGTTGCAATGCGTTCAGCTCACAAAATGCACACAAAAGAGCCTACATATGCCTTGGAAGGGAGATGCAGGTTGGGCTCTGAGCTGTCTATATAGACCTTCCAAAGAGGAAAGCATGCCAGTGATGGTCTATGGATAAACCTACACTCTCTTCTTGGGAGATACATTAGTGTTCCTGGAAGATCAGAGAGAAATGCCTCCTGAGATTCTGTTGTTAGAGAGAGGAAGAGGCTATCTCACCTTTTGAGGAAAATGTTTTGCTGTGGGAGGAGGGGATGTGAGAAAGGCAGAGTTAATGACACAAAGATATAAAATGCAAAGCAATTTAAAGTGGTTATAACTTCTTTTGAAAATGATGTTTGCAAACAGTAGCACATATGGGTAATCATTGATTCTACCTTTCTTGGCAAACCTGTCTGCTGAATTTTAGACTTCTTCTGGAATACATACCCCTTTTGATATGGGCATGGGCAACTGCCTTCTCTGCTTCTGGGTGTTGTTTTGTGAAATGACCTTCTACCAACTCATAACAAATGACATCACCATCACCAACATTGTCACCAACAATGTCACCATCAATAACATAGCCATCAACATCATCACAAACACCAACACCATTACCAGCACCATCAGTACTGCCATCACCAACATCTATACCATCACCAATCCCATCACAAAGAATGTCAACATCACTAATACAAACACCATCATCAACCCCAACCCCACCAATAATACATTACCAACACAATCACCAACACTGTCACCAACATCATCATCAAAAACACAACATAATCATCAACACTATCAATAATATCATCACTGTCAAAACCATCAATAATACCATCGCTATACCAACATGATCACTATCACTGATACCATTGCCACTACCATCCACAGTATTGAGGCAGGAACTAAAGCATATCACTAATCAAACATGTGAGGGAGTCAGGCATGAACTTTGATGCTGTGACACAAAATTTCACAGCACTCTACCTGAAGACAACAATAGAAGAATATTAGAAACAATGTTTTACGGGAAATTGTGGTTTTTAATGTAAACTTTTAATTTTTTAAAAGATGAAATAAATATAGACATGCTGCTTCAGGGAAAGAGAAAATGACCAGTAGAGGCCAATAGGAGTGTTACCAACCAACAGACAGGACTGAGCCTCAGGCAACTGTACTGAGGTGTCCAAGCCTACCCATTCATCTTGTAACTGACAGATACCAGATCTTGCTTTTGTGAAGATGTGTAAAGAGAACAAATGGCAAAGGACCTACAAAAAAAGTGTGTGTGTGTGTGTGTGTGTGGATGTGTACTAGTGATGGAGGAAAACAAACTTGGAAGGGGAGAGAGGACAGACTTGGACCACAAAGATCCAACCCACACAGTGAGCCAGAGTGAGTTTCTCAATCTCATCTCCAAAGAATAAGGTTTATTTAAGTTGTTAGCAGTGTGTGACTTTGTTTAAAGGAAAAATGTCAAATGCAATTACAGTAGCACCAGAACTGACTTGTTTCAAAGTTGGTTTAATTTAAGAGTGATCTATTTCCTCCCCAACTGTTGATATCTTAGCAAGAAATTTAGAAATAATAAACAGTTCTGAAACTACATTAAAAAGCTGAAAGAGAAACCATAATTTTTTTGGACCAAATTTCTAAACCAGGGGTTTACCTCAGCGATGACAACATCTGTGGGCTGAGAACAAGTGCAAAAATAAATATGAGGAATAGCGTGGACTGCCAAAAGCTCACAGAAAATTATTAAGGGGGAAATTTGTTCTCCAAATAGCATGACAACCTCAGAAGTTTCAAATCATTTAATATTAGTCCAACTCTGAGCAACCAGAAGGTCAGGAACAGCTCTTTGGTGACGAGAGCAGAATCTGATGCAAGGGTGTAATATATTGCTGGAGGAAAGCAGTGTCTCCCTCAGCCCAGATGACGTTCAGGACCTTGGAGCAGTGCATAGGGAGGGAGGGCCTGGCATCCTCTCCCTCCCACTGTGGGTCTTCATCCAGGTTCCCTCGTTTTTGGAGATGGGCTGCTGACACCTCCAGCCCCAGCTATACATGTTCCATGTGGACCCATAGTCAGAGAATCTTGAGAAGATCATATTCCTCTCTTTCTCTAGTCCTATCAGAGGGAGAGAACCTCTCTATCTCTCTCTCTCTCTTTCTGTGGGGATGAGCAGCCTCTATATCCCATCGTCAAAGGCAGCATCCCACACACACACCCTATTTTTTTTTGTATTTTTAGTATTATTTACCTTATTTTTTTCAATTACAGTTGCCGTGTAATATTCCATTAGTTTTAGATGTATAGCAAAGTGATTAACCATTTATATAACTTGTGAAGTGGTTACCCAGATAAATCTAGTACCCATCTGGCACCATACATAGTTATTACAATATTATTGACTATATTGCCTATGCTGTACTTTACATTCCTGTGATTATTTTTGTAACTGCCAATTTGTACTTCTTAATTTATTTCCCCCTTTTCACTCATCTCCCCAACCCCCCTCCCATCTGGCGACAATCAATGTGTTCTCTGTATCTATGAGTTTGTTTCTGTTTTGTGTATTTATTTTGTTTTTATCCACATAAAATCATACAGTATTTGTCTTTCTTTGTCAGACTTACTTCACCTAGCATAATACCCTCTAGCTCTATCCATGTTGTCACAAATGAGAAGATTTCATTCTTTTTATTGCTGAGTAATATTTTATTATATACTAGGGGTCCAGTGCACAAAAATTTGTGCACTCAGGAGGTCCCTCAGCCCGGCCTATGCGCTCTCGCAGTCTGGGACCCCTTGGGGGATGTCCACCTGCTGGCATGCCTGGCCAGCCTGGGTGAGGGGCTGATGGCTGTTTGCAGGCTGGCCAAGCCCCCCAGTGTGGACGCTCATCCCATGGGGGTGTGGCCAGCCTGGGTGAGGGGTTGATGGCTGTTTGCAGGCTACCCACAGTCCTTTCAGGGTTCAAGTCCCTACTGGGGTGCCTGGGAAGCCTGGGTGGAGGGCTGAGGGCCATATTCAGGCTGCCCACAGACCCTTCAGGGTTCAAGTCCCTACTGGAGTGCCTGGGCAGCCTGGGTGGGAGGCTAAGGGCTATTTTCAGGCTGCCCACAGTCCCTTCAGGGTTCGAGTCCCTACTGGGGTGCCTGGGCAGTCTGGGTGCAGGGCTGAGGGCTGTTTTCAGGCTTTCAGGCTGCCCACAGCTCCCATTGACCCAACGTCCCAACAAGGCTGGCTGGAAGCAGGTTTCTGGGGTTTATTTATCTTCTATAATTGATACACTGTTGCTTTAAGCTGAGGCCTAGGCAGGTAACGAAGCATCCTGTTGGCTTCAGCTCCGTGGCTTCTATAATTGTAACTATGTTGCCATGAGCAGCCATGAGCAGAGAGAAGCCCAGCTGGTCTAGGCAGACACTTTACTCCTGGTGCAACGGAAGCCTGCTGTTTACTCTAGCTTCATGACTGCCGGCCTCCATCTTGGCTGGGTTAATTTGCATACAGCCACTCTGATTGGCTGGTGGGCGTGGCTTAGGCATCCTGTAGAAACAGTCCATTTCAATATTACTCTTCTATTAGATTAGACTAGAGGCCTGATGCATGAATTCGTTCATGAAAGGGGTCCCTAGGCCTGGCTGGCGATGGGGGCTGATCAAGGCTGCAGGCCAGAGTTAGGGCCTGTGTGAGGTTGGCTGTGGGAATGCACTGACCACAGGGGGAAGCTCCTGCATTGAGCATCTTCCCCCTGGTGGTCAGTGCATGCCATTGCTACCAGCCTGTCATCCAGTCGTATTGGTCGCTTAGACTTTTATATATATAGACTAGAGGTCTGATGCATGAAATTCATGCAAAAGAAGGCCTTTGCAGCCATGCCAGCTGCCTCCATCTCTCAGCTGCAGCCCTGGCTTCATCCAGAAGGATGTCTGATCTAATTATCATACTATGCCTTTATTTTTATCAAATATGTACTGCATCTCCTTTATCCAATCATCTACTGATGGACATCTAGGTTGCATGTATATCTTGACTATTGTAAAAAAAAAGTTGCAATAAACATAGGGGTGCATATATCTTTTCAGGTTAATGTTTTGTATTTCTTCAAATAAATATTCAGGAATAGAATTGCTGGGTTGTAAGACAGTTTCATTTTTACTTTTTCTTAGGAACCTCCATACTGTTTTCCATACTGGATATACCAGTCTGCATTCCCACCAAGAAGCACAAGGGTTACCTTTTCTCCACATCCTTGCCAACACTTGTTGTTTGTTGATTTATGATGATAATCTTCTTCTGCCAGGTGTGAGGTGATATCTCATTGTGGTTTTAATTTGTATCTTTCTTTGGTTAGTGACATTGAGCATCTTTTCATATCTCCTGGACATCCATTTATCCTCTTTGGAGAAATCTCTATTCAGGTCCTCTGCTCATTTTTAAATTGGATTGTTTTTTGTTTTGTTTTGTTTGTATGTGTGTGTGTGTTTTGTGTGTTTTTTATTTTTGGTGTTGGGTTGTATGAGTTCTTTATAAATCTTGGATATTAACTCTTTTTTGCATATATCATTGGCAAATATCTTCTTCCATTCAGTAGGTTGTCTTTTTGTCTTGTTGATGGTTTCTTTTGCTATGCAAAAACTCTTTAGTTTGATTTAGCCCTTTTTATTCATTTTTTTTCTTTTGTTTCCCTTGCCTAAGGAGACATATCCAAAAACTAAGAGCAAAGAGTTTACTGCCTATGTTTTTTTCTAGGAGTTTATGGTTTCAAGTCCTATATTTAAATATTTAATTCATTTTTGAGTTTATTCTTATACATGGTGTAAGAGGATGTTCTGATTTTATTTTATTGCATGTATTTTCCAGTTTTCCCAACACTATTTATTGAAGCAACTGTGTCTACTCCAGTGGTATATTCTTGTCTCCTTTGTCATACATTAATTGACCATATAGGCATGGATTTATTTCTGGATTCTCTACTTTGTTTCATTGATCTGTTTTTAAGCCAGCCCCACTCTTGTTAATTACTATGGCCTTGTAGTATAGTTTGATGTCAAGTAGCATGAATACCTCCAACTTTATTTTTCTTCCTCAAGATTGCTTTGGCTTTTTGGGATATTTTGTGGTTCTTTATACAATGTAAGATTATTTGTTCTAGCTCTGCTGAAAATGCCATTGGTATTTTGATAGGAGTTACATTGAATCTGCAGATAGCTTTGGGTTGTATGGACATTTTAACAATGTTAATTCTTCCTTTTTGTACTCACACCTCTTTGATAAGCATACACAACATCCCACACTGTGATTGCCACCCAAAGAAATAGTTGTCAAGTGAATGTATGAATTGGAATTGATTAAATTTCTGGAAGCTACTTTGTAGAGAAAATTTGTCAATTCGTGATTAACTTAATTTCTTATAATTTGCAATTCATCTAATGTGCTATTATTAATGAAGGGCTGATGAAGCATTAATGTGATTGGAATCTGAATTAATGTATTTTAATAATTTATTGTTTTAATAAAGCCAAGACAATAGGGTCAGATGGATAGACCCCATATTCTTAAACAAATAGAATTCTAAATGAAAGCCTGTTTTGCCATGACAGTGATTTTCCCTGGTGGTAAAGATCAGGTAAATGTTCTCACTGTAGTCAGAAAGCCCAGTTTTCCTCCATCTGGAGTATTGAAATGACTGTGACTCAGAGGGGTAGGGAGGCTGGAATTCAGTCTCCAGACTAGATTTAAAGATATGGACTGTCCTCTGGCTCATGGCACCAGCAAATCCTCAGCTGAGTTATGCTTTCAGTGTGACCACCACAACTTCCCTGTGTATTTCTCCTGTGTAAATAGCACAAGGGTTTGGTGTATGGAATCACTGCTGTTTGCCGCTGCTGGTCAGTCAAACCTCTGTGTTGTTTTTTATTGTACACAGATAGAAGCTACACAAGGTAAGATTCAAATAATAATCCTGGTGAGATGAATCAAGTTCAATGATCAGTTCAGTAATACACTGGGCATTGAATAATCTACATAAGTATGTTTAGTCCAACTTAAGTTTATGTTTAGTTAACTGAAGTTTGTATGTGAACAGCTTGTTTTATTGCTTATTTATAATTTAATGCCCAACCAAGGATATGCTTACTGATTGTAGAGAAGGTGTGTGTGGTGGGGAGAGAGAGAGAGAGTGAGAGAGAGAGAGAGATCAACATGGTTGATTGGTTTCCTTCCATATATGCCCTGACCAGGAATGGAACCTGAAGCCTTTTAGTATAAAGGATGATGCTCCAACTGAGCCATATCAGCCAGGGCATGTGTATCTTATTCTAAATTTATTGAGTCAAAAGTCCCCTGAGTTGTTATATGTATTCTGTCATTGAGTTACAGCTATTATCCCAGATATGGTCAAAATTCTTGGTAAAGATCAGATGCCTCATGATTTTTTTAAATCTACATTAACAGACAAAAATAGGAATGTGGAAGAGAGGTGCATAGGCAAAGCACGGAGGATTTTTAGGGCAGTGAAAATACTTTGTAGTATGCTATAATGGTGGTATAAGTCATTATACATTTGTCCAAACCTAGAAAATGTTTGACACCAAGAGTGACCCTAATGTAAAACATGGCCTCTGGGTGATGATGTAGATGAATCAGTGTAGGGTAATCAATTGCAAAAATGTTCTATCTGGTAGGGATGTTGATTGTGGGGGAGGCTGTATATGTGGGGAAGCAGAGATGGATGGGAAATCTCTGTACCTTCCTCTCAATCTATATATATAAAATCCTAATATGCAAATAGACTGAATGGTGGAACAATCAAACAACCAGTTGCTATGATGTGTGTTGACCACCAGGGGGTGTGTGCGGAACATGGCAGGTGCTGGCTGCAGTGGGATGGTGGAGCAGGTGAGTGGGGACATCAGACCAAGGCAGGGCACTGGTCACTGTCATCAGGGCAACTTCTGGTGGTTACTGAAAATTCTTTGCTTCTGCAGTTCTGCCCGGTGCCTGCACCTGCTGCTGGCGCCCAGCACTGGCCCTGATTGCTCAGCACCATCAGCAGGTATGAGCAGCTGCTGGCCCTGATCACCCCTCAGGGCTTCTCCACCTCCTGCTGCTCCTGAGGGACAATCAGGGAAGCAGATACCGCTTGCACCTGCTGAAGGTACCAGCCCTGCTCACATTTACTGTTAGCGACGGCCCCACTCGCACCATCAGCACATAGGAGTGGTGGTGGCAGGAGCGGGCTGCCAGCAGACAGGGGACCAGGGCCGTGGTGGGAGAGGCCAGAAGGGGTTACAGAGGATGAACTGAGATGTGCCCCTGTGTCCACTGCAGCCTCACAGCCCACAGTTCTTTCAAGGTGCACAAATTCGTGCACTGGGCTCCTAGTTTTGCTGAAAAATAGTGTTTAAAAAAATCAAAATCACTATGATGGGAAACCAAAACCAGAATATTTCCTTTTTGGCAATGGCATGGTTAGAACATGCAAAGGGAAAATGTGAAAATGTATTATAGCTCTGAATAATCTATAGTTATCTATAAAATTATACAATTAAGTGTTTCTTTTCTACAGGAAAAAAAGAAGTAGGGTAGAACTATCTAGTTGGAAAGTATTGCTTCAGCCAATTTTCTTCTTTAGACAATTGATGCTTCTGCAGGATGACTTTCTGTAACCATTGCTGGCCTTTCCTACCAGATATGACCTCTGGCGGCGAGGCCCACTCACACAAATGGACAATCAGCAGCAGGCTGTCTGGAATACTAATTGCTGTGCTTCAGGGGTCATACTTAATTGATGTTATCTAAAAACTCATGGAATAAAAGGAAGTGTGTTTTTAACCCATCATAACCGGTGTTTTTGACTGAGTATCATTTTTTTAGTCTATTTATAATTAGGAAAATCAGTAGAGTGAGCATATGCTAGATTGTTAATAAAAACAAATTCTGTAATCAGCTCATGTGAATTATATAAGAACCATTATTCTTTCAGTTTCCATTATTTGGAGTTCTGTGTCGCTGCAGTAGCCTTTCCAAGAGATTATTTCATCGAGTTGGTTGGAATACCCTTGGCCTGTTACTATTTACTTCATGGCTGGGTGTGTTTTGTCTTTTTTTTTACTTCTTCCCTTTTTCTTATATAATCTTTAATAGATACCATGCTTTGTCCTTTCTTATTAAATTAATATTCTAACAAAAGTCCAGCTAATTATGCAAGATACAGATGGGACCAGGTCTCAGTTTCCCGTGGTTCAAAATGAAGCTCCCTGTGACTCAGCTTTGTGTGTGTATGCATGCATGTGTGTACATGTGTGCATGTATGCATCTAAGTTTGCATGTTCATGTGTACATGTGTGCAGGTATGCATCTAAGTTTGCATGTTCATGTGTACATGTGTGCATGTATGTGTATGCATGCAAGTGTGTGCCTGTGTATGTATGTGTGTGCATTATTTTAATCGTTACTTCTCCCCAACTAATAGAAGATAAGGGTTGTGTGCCTCTCACAGTCAGAAGCCTTTGCCCCCCTGATCTGGCTACAGAGGTCATTTGATAAAGTCACACCTAAAGTGCTTAGCATAATGTCTGACAGACGGTGAATTCTCAGAAAGGGCAGTTATTTTGTGTTTGTTTGTGCAGTATCTCCTATTTCTGAGTGGTGCTGATGGAAATTTCTGCAGCTCCCTCACATCAGATCCCACTCTTCCAAACAGAGACCTCCTCTCCACCTGAAACTGCAGCATCACATGAGAAAACTCAGGGCCTGCTGGCTCTCAGGGGCTCCTCTCCCTGGGTCATTCAGTCTCCCATTGACCTTCCCTGCATTCAGTGCTCTTGCACGTGCTCCATCGTTCATGGTTATAGTATAAGCTTCATGGAACACAGAGTTTGCTGTCTGGCTTTTGTTCTCCTTATTCTCTGGGGATAACATTATGCAGGAGAGAAAACACACAGATGTCTTTATCCTGCTGTCTTAAAGTGGAGACAGCATCTTGTTTTGTTTTGTTTTTAAGAGATAAAAAAAGACCAGCTATTATAGGACATTAATTTATTCATATATCATGCAACAAAAGTTGACTTTGTGTTTATGTTGGTAACTTTGCTCAGTGTTGGGCATGCAAAAATAAACAAGACTCCAAATAATCAAAAGCAAGCACCTGAGGAGATGGTCTAGCTTCAGGGATCTGGCAGGGTTCACTGACGGAGCCCAGAAAAGACTGGTGAACATCTTGGTGAAAAAAGAAGCAATCAAATGACCAGCCACAGTGATGTTGACTGAATAGATGATGATTTAAAAAAAAAAAAAAGCAGGGACCTGGACAGATACTTGTTCAAAGTAGCATTGTTCACAACGGAAAAAATGTGGAAACAACTCATGTGTCTGTCGTCGATGAATGAATAAAAAAAAATGTATAAACACATGATGGAATAGTAATGAGCCTTACAAAGAAAGGGAACTATATCAAACACTACAACATGATGAACCTGAAGACATAGAGAAAGTAGACTGGTGGTTGCCAGGGCTGGGAGTTGGGGAGAGTGAGGAGTTATGGTTTCATGGGGGAAGAGTTCAGTTTGAGAAGATGGAAATGTTCTGAATGGTGCTAACAACAATGCAGAGGGGCTAACACCACTGAGATGCAATTAAACATGACTGAGTGGTAAATGTTATGTTATTGTATTATCACAATTAAAAAATAAGTGAATAAGCCCTAGTCTGTTTGGCTCAGTGGGTAAAGCCTTGATTGGTCAGGGCATGTGCAATCAATATTTCTCTCTGTCTTTCCCTCTCTCTTCCATTCTCTCTAAATATCAACAGAAAAATATCCTAGGGTGAGAATTAAAAATAAAAGAAAGAGAATAAGACACAGACCCATTTCCCTGGGAGGAAGCTCCTGCTGTCACACAGGCTGTGTGGTTCTGAGATGTCAGTTATCCTTTTGCAGCCCCGGGTCCTTCTTCACCAAAACAAAGGTGGGACTGCACCCCTGAGTTCTTTGCTATTTTATGATGTTATGGCCTTCCTTATATTGTACCCCCAGGAAGACTGTAAATATAACAAAGTTGTTAGCACAAAACCCAGGATGTCCCACATGCAGTTCCCCTGCAGGTGTGGACAGCCCTGTTCACAGATGCAAACTGAAAGGGAAAGCGAAGGGGGTTGGGAATCCATGTGGCAAGCAGGCCAGGGGTGTCTGCTGTGCTTCACAGACCCAGTGCCCAGGGATCAGGGTCAGCCTCTGGCTTGACCTCAGCAATAACAGGGCCCTGCCAAAACGAGGGGACCCACACTTTGATGTGGCCAGCTCTGGATAGGCCGTAACCCACAGCGATGAAGGTCATGTTAGTGTTGCTTCATTTTCAGAGAAATCCAGCCCTTGGCTTTGCTATGAGGACAGCTGAGCAGGGCTTTGAAATACCCCGGAGGACAGCGCCCCAGGAACCCATAAACATGTCAGAGGGAGACAGCTGAAACCCTGCTTTATGACGCCAGAACTCGCAGCCCCGAGCTGGGATGAAGGATGAGTCTGGGGAGTTGGTTTAAAATGACCAAACTCGGCCTAATTTACATCCCTTTTTGGCCTGTGCACTTGGTTCTTCATTAGATTTTAATTCTGTTCCACTTAAGGCTCTTCTCTGTGATCACATGTAGGTTTTTACAAGCATTTTTGAGAAGAAAAAGGAGAGGTTAGGTGACCCACGTCAGCTTGACTCTGCTGGAGATGGCCATGACTCACTGAAATTTAAAATGAAGTTAATCATCTGGAAAGTGAAGGAAGGAAAAAGTACAGCCCTGGTGCAGTATCTCTTAGCTGTCCACTCAGGCGCCGTGTGTACTCTGGGGAGCCCCTCCCTTACATCTGTGCTCTGATGTGCAGGACTGAAAGGCTGGGGCAATAGAGGAACCCCCAGCCCAGCCACCTCCCACCGCCCAGGCCCCAGGCCCCAGGCCCACCAGCATTCAGAATCTCCTCCTTCTGTTTCTCATGCTGCCTCTAACAATCGGCATAGATGCCAAGGAATCTGAGATGTCTCACAGCCTCAGTTTTCCCAGTTGTGAAGTGGGAAGCATTCACAGAGACGCTATGTGTTGGTGTTTGTGCAGGTTTAATGCAGTATCACACCAAAGCCCCCAGTGAGACCAGAAATGCTGTACTCAGCAAGGCTGGTGAAGGGCACCACAGCTTTTCGTTAAGGTAGAGCACAGTTGTCCCCTGGGAGGCACATGTTCTCATACTTCCTGTGTCAAACTCCTCCACTGGCCTTCAGGAGATAGTATCGGTCCTCAACTTACCTTTTTGACCTCTTCTCCTACATCTTGGCCACCCCATTTTCTGACACCTCAGTGGGGTACTGTCTCAAAAGTTCTGCAAATTTATGGAGCTAAGAGACTGTTCATTGGTGTCTCCATGCCACAAATAGGTATCTGAATGTTTACCAATTTTTTCATCTAATTGAAGAAGCACTTTTATTCTCATATACCAAACTTGTATCTAGATGTCTTTAGACTGTGGCACAGGGGTCCAAAATATTTTTTAGGATGATATAATCACCGCAAGAATTTGTGGGGCTGGGGTGTGTACCCCTCATCATAAGCAATGCGGAGGATTTTTTTTTAAATCTTTAGTGCTTAAGTCAAGCTTGAACTACAACTTAATGGGACCAAAAATATCTCTATTTTATGTTATTAAAGGTAATCTTCTTTAATTGACACAATCAGAGGAAAATAATATACTTTGGAGGCCAAAAAGTGACATATCTCAGATCAAAGGCTTTTCCTGGTTACTCTGATTATCTTTTAAAAACATGCATCATAAGAGTTTCTATCCCAGCCTGTATGGCTCACTTGGTTGAGTGTCATCCTGTGCACTGAAAGGTTGCTGGCTACATTCCCAGTCAGGGCATATACCTAGGATGTGGGTTCAATCCCCAGTCAAGCACATACGGAAGGCATTTGTTCGATGTTTCTATTTCATCTCTCTCTCTCTCTCTCTCTCTCTCTCTCTCTCTCTCTCTCTCTCTCTTTCTCTTTCTCTCTCTCTCCATGTCCTTGGGTGAGGAATTAAAAAAAAAAACTTCACCCTAACTGGTTTGGCTCAGTGGATAGAGCGTCAGTCTGTGGACTGAAGGGTCCCAGATTCAATTCTGGTCACGGGCATGTACCTTGGTTGCGGGCACATCCCCAGTAGGAGGTGTGCAGGAGGCAGCTGATCGATGTTTCTCTCTCATTGATGTTTCTAACTCTCTCTCTCCCTTCCTCTCTGTAAAAAATCAATAAAATATATTTTTTAAAAAGAATTTCTAGAATATACTCATTTGATTCTCAACTTTATTTACTTATGTAATACTGATTCTGACTTTTAAATCACAAGACAATTGGTGTGTCCATTTATAATGTTGGCAATCCAGAGAGGAAACTCTATGTAGACTGAATATTTTCTTAATGTGTTTTGAATAGAATTATTTCTAGAAGGGTAATCACTTATTTATAAACAGCTTCATTGAGAACAAAGCCCTCCACCCCGCCCCCCATAACACCCATACATGTGTGCATTGAGGAAACGCGGATAGAGTTGTCACTTTTCATGTCACATAGAAGATCTGTCAAGTGAGACCTCTCCATCATCTCCACCAGCCTTTCAGAGAACCTGAACTGCCCTTGCTGGACCTCATTTATGTGGGGTACAGTGGG
This sequence comes from Murina feae, assembly GCA_004026665.1. Lineage (NCBI taxonomy): Eukaryota > Metazoa > Chordata > Mammalia > Chiroptera > Vespertilionidae > Murina > Murina feae. Next base: position 2,101 of record PVJC01003763.1, on the reverse strand, counting down.
TGAAAAAAAGGCCCTTGTCAAAATAAATGTCACTGCGTGCTTGGTGTGGGCCCAGCTTGTAGAGAGTACCCAGTAGCTAATTATATCACTACTAGGGGCCCGGTGCAAGAAATTCATGCATGGGGGGGGGAGGAGTGGGGGTCCCTCAGCCCAGCCTGCCCCCTCTCACAGTCTGGAACCCCTCAGTGGATATCCTATGATGGCCCCAGTCTGCCAGGCGCCTTTTGTTTGTTTGTGTGTGTGTGTGTGTGTGACCACTGGGAACCTGCTCGCAGCTGCATCTGAGGCTCGGAGCAGTCCTCCTGTGTGTGTCTACCTGCTGGGGGCCTGCCCCCAGGCACACCATCGAGGCTTGGAGCAGGCACCCCCTCTATGTTGATCTTTCAAACTCTTGCCCTCCCCTGCATGTTATTCTCTTTTTTTGAGCTGTGGCCAGAGCTGGGTGCTGCCCGCCTCCCAAGCTTGCCTACTGCCCATCTTCCTCCAGCCACCAAAAAGCAGGGAAAACCCCACCTTGTGGTCAGGACAGCCTTTTCCTGCTCCCTGATCTCTGGAAGGGACCTGGGGAGCTGCCAAGCAGGCCCCCAGCCCCAAGAGCTTGCTTTCCTGCTCCCCAGTGCCCCCCCAAAGGGCCTGGGGAGCTACCAAGCAGGCCACCGACTCTTTCCCACTCACCAGTCCCTGCTGCCTTCCTTTCCCACTCCCTGGTGCCGCCAAGGGGTCTGGGGAGCTGCCAAGCAGGACCCCGGCCACTTCAGCCTTGCTTTCCTGCTCCCCGGTGCCCTGCAAAGGGCCTGGGCAGCCACCAAGCAGGCCAAGATGCCCCCGCTACCTCTTTCCCACTCCCCAGTGCCCTGCAAAGGGCCTGGGAAGCCGCCAAGCAGGCTCCCGACCCCCACTGCCTCTTTCCCACTCCCCAATTTTCCGCAAAGGGCCTGGGCAGCCGGCAAGCAGGCCACCAACCCTGCCGCCTCTTTCCCACTCACGGGTCCTGGGTCCTGCGCTGTTCCACCCTGCAGCCGCTCTGTGCACTCGGGAGGTCCCTCAGCCCCGCCTGTGCCCTCTCACAATCTGGGACCTCTCTGGGGATGTTCACCTGTTGGTGTGCCCGACCAGCCTGGGTGAGGGGCTGATGGGTGTCTCCAGGCTGGCCAAACCCCCCAGGAACGTCCCTCACCCCATTGGGTTGTGGCCAGCGTGGGTGATGGGCTGATTGGCGCTTTCAGGCTTTCAGGCTGCCCACAGCTCCCATTGACCCAATGTCCCAGCAAGGCTGGCTGGACGCAGGTTTCTGGGGTTTGTTTATCTTCTATAATTGATACACTGTTCCTTTAAGCCGGCCTACTAACTACTAAGGAAGCCTCCTCTCTGCTTCACCTCGTGGTGTCTATAATGAGACAATGTTACTCGTAGGCCTGCTGTTCCCTTCAGCTCCTGAGGATTCTATGATTGTTATTTTGTTACAAACTTGTGTTTTGCTAGAGCCAGTTTAAGCGGAGCGGGCGCAGTTTCACTTTCACTCCTGCTGCAATGGAAGCTGCGGTTTACTCAGGTCCGTGAGTGGCAGCCTCCATGTTGGCTGGGCTAATTTGCATACAGTTGCTCTGATTGGCTGGTGGGCATGGCTTACCCCATCTCAGAGAAATGGTTAATTTCAATATTACCCTTTTATTAGTTAAGACTAGAGGCCTGATGCACAAAATTCGTGCAAGGGGCTCAGCCCTCACAGCCCTGGCTTCCTCAGGAAGGTCATCCAGAATGTAATCTGGATGGTCATTCTGCTGTTCAGCCATTCAGTCAATTTGCATATATGCTTTTATCATTATAGAAAATCGCACCTGAACTGAAGCTCACATTCCCATGTGGATATCTCGGAGTAGCCTTCTGTCATCCATAAGAGAACAGAGCTGGGCCCAGTAACATAGGGGGTGAAGTATTTGTGGGCCTGGGCATGGCTAGGAAGGGCAGCAGGACATAATCAGATGCTTGAAGGGTGCAGTTGCCCAGAAAACAAATGAATTGATTAATACGTTCACTGAGATTGTCCCATACCTGCAAGCAATAGAGAGCAATGCTGTTAATTCTAAAAGAAAATGTTCAG